>JAOPJL010000053.1:14410245-14430941 GCA_027123545.1 Trisopterus esmarkii | reverse complement strand
TCTCTCTCTCACTCTCTCTCTCTCTCTCTCTCTCTCTCTCTCTCTCTCTCTCTCTCTCTCTCTCTCTCTCTCTCTCTTCTCTGTTTTTAGCGGCAGGCTTTCTTGGCCTACTCAGCGGCATCCCAAAGGAACTACATGCATTGTTCCCCACTGGCAGACAGGACAGAAGTACAGTACATGTGCTGGAAACAGATAATTACTCGTTTTCAAGTACTGTCCTTGTTTAACCTCGTTTAAATTATATGGTGCCAATGGGACTTGAGTCATTTGTGTAGATGTCCTTTTCATTCTGTTGTTTTTGAATAGTTGAGGATTCTGAGGCTACGACGCAGGGGCATCAAGATAAAAACACCAGCGATGAGGGCGGAGCCTCAAGTGATGTTGGCTGGGGGAGTTTAAATGATGTGCCTGTTGTCAGCGGGGTCATGAACCCCACAGCGTGTCTCCAGCTGGGGGACGTCTTGCTGTTCACTGTCAACATGCACTACCACCCCCAGTATGACATGTGAGTCGGTAGCACTGAGCCTATTCATTCCCTCATTCATTCATTGGGAAAAAATGATGGGATTCATCCATCCAGCCATCAATTAATTCATTGTGTTAATCTATCCATTTATTCCCTCATAAAATCATCCAGTCATACATCAATGAATAAATAAATTGATCCATAGTCGATTGAATTACTTAATGACTTTATTCTTAAATGCATTCATTCATTGTTATTGGAATCAAGGTTTTTCTTTAACATTCATCGTTCTTTTTTTATGTGAGTGAAAATCCACAACAATTTAGTATTGCTGCCTAATGTGGTCCCTTTGGCTGTGTCTTTCAGTGCCAATCTCTTCAACACAAACCGTGATTTTGACTGGGGTGTATTCACACTGCTTGAGGATGAGCTGGCCCTGTTCTCGCCTCCTCCCACCCTGTTTCCCCTGGTCTTCAGCATGCCTGGAACATATGTCCTGAAGCTAAGCAGCGATCAGTACAAACACATGGTAACTACAACACCATCATTTGGGCGCGTGGTTTGTGATTAGCTCTGATAGCAGCGACCATGAACGAGTAAATGGAAATGGGAACATTTCACTGTTCACATGTTCTCACTTCATGCATCTTCTATGTGTACATACGCAGATGGCACAACAACATGTGGTTGAAACATGTGGTTCTCTACTGGGCGGGTTTATTGGTTTACTAGTGATTCTGAGAGCCTGTTATTTTCCATCAATAATGGTCATTATCATCATCCTTGTCTTCGTCCTGATCATCATCATCATCATCATCATCATCATCATCAGTATTTTAGTTTCCTCTGATCTTGATGTGGTACACAAATTACATGGGGAGCCACTAGTCAAGCTAAGGGCCATGTTGTGTGTTTCTGGTATTCATCCCTCTGGTATTTGTCCCTCAGTATGTGCGGGTGATGCCAGAAGGGGGCCAGTGTTACGAGCCTGAGCCTTTTTTAGCGACCTCACCTGGTCACCTGACCAGAGTGGGCATCAGGAGGAGACACGCCCTGCTACTGCGACCTGATTGGGCGGTGACAGGTGGACTGCTTTCCGGCGCTGTGCTGCTCATGTGTTTGTGTGTGACAATGCTAGTAAGTACTTTATCTCTCTTCTCTCCTCTCTCTCTCTCTGTGTCTCTGTCTCTCTCTCTCTCTAAATATATACACACAGTTACATGCATCCCAGACTTTTGAAAAGCACCTATTTTACAAGTGTGAGTGTGATTAGCCATTAGCAGCCATTTCAAAATCTAGCCTCTAGTGACCTAACCAGTGGGAATCACATCCAGATGTCAGTCATTCTGATGACTGATGATGGCAGATTTTGAAATGCCTTTGTTAAATAATTGACAACAATCATGATGATGTCCAATCCCATGTGTAGATCCTGTTTCGTGAATACGGTTGGCCAGAGAAGAAGCCTATCAACGCAAGGTACCGTGTGACATCGCTGGCCTACTGCATGGCGGATTATTCTTCTAAGGGTTCAAGGTTGATGTCATTCAAAAGGACCCATAGAAACCAGCAGGCCAGAGAGACACAAGACCACATAGGGTCAGGTGAAGAAGACACACACACACACACACACACACACACACACACACACACACACATAGAGTAGAGTACATACTCTACTAAGAGAGTATGTAGAGTTCATACTCACTAACTTACAGCCCAAATGCAAATAGACTTACTATACTGTAATGGGCATTGCATATATAACATTCTTAACTCGCATAACATTGTTTTCTGTCCATAACCTTGGTCCAGTGGGGTGTGCTGAGCCGGCCGATGAGTTCTGGGATTATGAGAAGCAGGTCGACCTGGAAGCCTTCAGCACAAACACCTTTTACAACCTCCTGCTGAAGCAGAGCCTGTCAGTCACGTCCCGCCTGGGACAGCTCACCACCGAGGTCAGCATCCAACGCACACGCACGCACACGCACACGCACGCACGCAAGCACGCACGCACACACGCACACACGCACACACACACACACACACACACACACACACACACGCACCACCCATCATTAACAAGGTTAGACAGAAACATGATTTAATGTACTAGGTTAATTTCTGTTACAATACAATCAATCTATGAATACATTAACAGCGCATGATTCAATTCACTCCCTCCATCCCTGCTGGCACCTTTTTCTGGCACTCTTTTTTTTTTGGATTTGTGTCATTGCTCCCAAATTCTCAAATGTCCCCTTGGCAAAGGTCAAGTGAATGGGAATGGATTGGATGTTGGACTTGGATGTCTCTGTTTCAGCGGCCACACCCCTCTCTCCTCCTTCGGCTAGTTCCTGTTTTTGTGCTGTGGCCAGACAGAGAGTTGGTTGTTACAGTCCTCGGGGCGGCCTAGGTGATAAACGTGTAAGGAGAGTAGGTCACGCTCAGCGTGTGAGATCAGTATAGCGTGCAGGTCTGAGCCCAAGATAGCTGCATAGGATTAACGGGTGAAAGATGATGGCAGATGTATGACCCTCTGATGACAATGATGTCATGACAATGTATAAGGTGGATGTACGTTGTGTGTGTGTGTGTGTGTGTGTGTGTTCCGGCCCACAGGTGAAGGAGCTGTACCAGGGAGTGCTGGAGAAACTGAGCTCACTCCGCCCACACTTGCCCGCACAGGAGAGGGGAGCGGAGGGCTACGAGAGGCTCAGGAGGGAGGTGGAGAGAGAGGCTGGACGCCGGCAGTCTAAGGCCATGCAGCTCAGGGCGCTGCTTGACTTTCAACTGCAGGTTTGTTGACAGACACTTCCTCTCCTCTTCTCCGTTTTCAGACATAAATGGAATGGATTTTCGTTTTCAGACGGAAATTTAACCAAAAAAAACGTAGTCTCACAAATCACCCTTAACCAAACGGATAGCTAAAGTTTGATGGCAGAATCTGGGGAATTCGGGTTTTCACTTTATTTTGCTTTGCAAAACGAGTCAGTATCTCTGCAACGTAACAGAAAACAAGGTGTAACCCCGGTTCTGGTTTCCTGCCTGGTCTCTTTGTAGTCGCCCATCTGAGGTTGGGCTATAACATAGTAGGACTACTGGTGTCTAATGCAAATTGCTGCATGAACATATCCCTAACCCATTGCAGATGAAAGAAAACAAAACAAATAATCGGTTGAATCAATTATTATCAGACCAATCAAAACAGTTAAAATATGATTTTATGGAGGAAAGCGAAGGCAATTTGGCTGTATCAACGCATTGTAATGGCGCCCTGCAGGTGCTCCAGCAAGAGGGACAGATCCAGAAGAGGGTCCACAATGTGTTCACAGCCCGCCTGAAGGAGTGCACCAGGCTCCTGGCCAGGACATGTAACCCTCCCCAGCTCTTCGGGGAAGAAGCCCTGCCAAGGTGTAGCGCTCCATCTTGATGACGTTAATCAGTTAACCAATGGATCCACTAGAGGCTATGCTAATTACAACTCAGCCAACACTGCACTAAGTATTATAATTACAACACTCCTGATTATAAATCATGATAGTAGGCTACTAATTATGAACACAGTCAATAGTATCAAGCCTCTGACTTGAATGTGGGAATCATCCACATGAAGTAGAGCCCAATGTCCCATATGTTGCTCAGCAAACAGCTGTTTTAACCAAAATAACTTTTTTATGCATATAATGTATCAGTGTGTCGCAGAGAGTGTTGTCGCTGGTGGAGGAGATGGAGGAGCTGGTGTCTGCAGAGTCCAAGCGGCTGGGGGCCTGGGGAATGCTGGGGGATGGTACAGGAGCTAGGCTACTGTGCCCAGACTCCGGGACGGTGCTTGCGAAGGAGGATGTTATTGGTGAGCCTAGAACTAAGGCTACTGCTAATAGTGACGCTTATGATAGCACATATATTGTCACATATTTCTATTATTACATTGCATTACATTTAGTAGGCAGACACTTTTGTCCAAAGCAACTTACAGTCGAAAGTGCATGAATCATTGAAGAACATACAAATTCACATAATGGGCAAATCAACTGCTTTTAAGAGCTACAATATAGAAACAAGATTCAACAAGAATTCAGCTTTTTTTTACTTTACCCTGTAATGGAGCACTATGACTTTAATACAACTCTTTAGGATAAACAATGACATCTGTGTCTACACTGTAATATTAATAGACTTACCATCAATAAGTCAAGCAGTAAAAGTTAGATTTCTTTTGCCTGACGTCATTCGAATATTTAAGATAAACAACGCCATCTAGTGGTGGTCAACGCTAATATAAAAATGCAATAACAATTTACTCTTGATTGTTGTTGTGTTGTGTGTGCCATCTATCTATTGTGTGTGCCATCTATTGGTACACACAACATAAAGCTTCCAACGATAAGTTTATAAACCTTTACAAATAAAGCAGTTAACTGCTTTATAGAAGCACTGCACTGAGCTGTGGTTTCATGATCCCTTCCCAGCGTGAAGCACAAAATGGCCGCCAAACAAAACACAACCCTAGCAAACAAACAGGAAACATTGTACTGCTCCTCTGCAGGTCGTGCGGGGGAGTCACTGCGAGAGGGAGCGGTGCATACTGATGCAGTGACCGGTCTAATGAGGCCTGTTCCTAACTGCCATATGCTGCTAGGGGGCGGACACATCATGCCAGTGCCCCAGGACTTCTTCCTTCACCCCCACACAGGCAGGGTCATGGCCATACACGGCAATGTGGCCTACGACCCTGCCTGTTCTGCTCTTGTATGCACTACCGACCTGTGCAGAGGAAAGCCCGGTAAGACTCTGGTTCAGATGTACTGCACAGCACATTCCAGGTTTGACGCATTTTGTATCAAACATTGCATGCAAAATACGATCCGAGGGTACAGCTTGCGGGGGATAACATCCCACAGCTCAGTGCATCCGGCACTTTTATTGAAACCAAAAATATGTATTTGGTTTTCATTTGTTTCATGTGTTGGGGTTATTTCAATGATCGCAAAGAACAAGCAGTGACGTCACTCTTTCCTCTGCAGACGACAACAGGAAGTGTGAGGTCCCGCTCCTGCCCTTCATTCCCTACCCGACCTTGCGCCACTCCAACCAGCCCATGCCTTGCTCCAAGCTCAGAGGCCTCAGGCCAGGCCAGAGACTGCAGCTCGGTGCCCCCATGGCAGACCCGGTCACCGGGGTCCCAGTGCCCATCCTCGGGGTCACCATCCACCCCCAGAGTGGACTAGTGTACCCACTGGGGGGGCTGTACGCCTGCCCTCTCACCGGGCTCCGGCAGCACATACAGATGGGTTCGCCCTTCTTGGACCCGCGTACAGGCAACATGATGCTGACCACTGGGCTCAGCCTGGACCCAATGACAGGTCAGATGCCAACCTGATCTCACATAAATGCGTGAAATGACCACGAACACTAGTAGGCCTACCAGATTCCGTGCTCCTTTCACGTAATGTGTTAAAATTACGTGAGACCTACACGGAAACAGTTTCACTGAATTTTGAGTCCAAATTCCGTGAGATGGCCAAAGTACTGCAGATGCAGTACTTTGGCACGCCTCAATGCACATTACCACGCCAAGTTAGGGTTTGTTTGTGTTAGTCTCGGAAGGCCTTTTCAAGCCCACATCACGATCACATGTGTGTGCTGCTTAATTGAGCAACTGGTAACGCAATGTTTGGATGTTGTTTTAGGAATAGTTGTGCCAGTGGGCGGGGTTGTCCTGGGCGATTCATTCATGGAGCCTATGAGTGGACGGCTGGCGAGAGTGGGTGGGGCCAGCATAAGGGCAGGGCAGATGGTGCCCCACGCAGGAGGATTTCAGGCATTCCTTGACAGCAAGGTAAACTGTTCTTCATTATAATAAACATTTAGACTGGTTCAACAATTATCGACAGATTAGAAAGATTAGATATTGTTAATATTGGATGTTCCGTCTTTCCGTTTTGCTTGCATAAAATGTGCTCAATAACTCGAAAAAAAAGGAAAGACGATAATGTCTCAAGACGGGCAGGATTTATGTTGCCATGCTTTTAAAATGTTAACGTTTGTTAAGGTTCACAAATGATATGTCTGAAGCAACAAAAAAAAAAGAGATATCAGCAGAAAAGTGCAAAGTTTCATAAAGTCCATAAATAATAAAGTGATGGGCTGGACTTTCCTTGAGCAGGTGCTGTCATCCCGGGCCAGGGTGCTGGATCTTTTGAAGGGTCTGACAGAGGGCTGGACGTCGGGCAGCGAGAGGGGGCATGCTGGCGGCCATGTAGACCACGTGAAGGCTGCTGCCAGGGATCTGGAGGTGGCCTGGGGGCGGAGCCTGCACTGCCTGCTGCAGCTGCAGACACGCCTCCAGATCCTGATGGACTGGAGCGCCGGCCTGCAGAGGGACGGGGGCACTCTGGGTGAGAGGAGATTCAGGGTGTGGTCAATGGGTGGTGTCTTGTCAATAATAGTCATTTAAAAAGATATTTACAAAAAAAAGGTTTAGGGAGAGGTTTTTATTGATTTGTAATATCAGGGTTAGATCCAGATCAATGACTTATGGGTTATTTTTGCCGCAGCAAGCATCTGATTTATTTGGCTCATGTCTTCTAGTGACATTGTTGATTATCTTTGTTATATTTACATTTTATTTATGTATGTCAAACCTCCATGGTCCTGACCTCTGTGTGACTGGGAGCCACAGGGGGACCATCCCCTGGAATGTCAACTTAATCATGGGAGCTGATAATTAGCTAGGTAAAAAGACAGAACACTCTTAATCTCAGTGATTTACTGGCGGCTCTACTGCACCCAAATTAACTCTCCAGCATCTATGGCCTCTAACTGCTATCGCGGGTCTGCCATGACTAGCCTGATTAATAATACTTATAACCACAAGAGCCCAGTAGAGCATTGCTTATGCTTTCAGCTGCTGCCTACAGTATTTACACAATTATTAGATTTATAATTTGATTCGATTTTATTATTATTTCATTATTATCCAACCTGTCCAGAGACACCAGTGAGAATTCTTGTTGTTGCAGGCACAGCACACAAATACTTAGTCACAGACTCCATTCTTCAGGAGTTTAGGGCAACATTCATAAATTCCTAAATAAAAGAGACAAGAAACCTTTTAACCATGTTATAAAACATTTCATAGACTCAGCCAGAATCTAACATCTTCTACACAGAGACCAATTAAGGTCACATTTTTTTTATTTTAAATGCGTATTTTCCATTGCTAGTCATTTACCTACCTACCACCTTGTAATTTGCCTCAATTGGGTCTAGTTCTGATGTGTGGTAACTGCCTTTATGCTTGTTATATTGTGCATATTTTGTATATATTTTTAAAACCTGTGGTTCACAATGTTTTCCTGGGTCTAATTTACTCTTTCTCTTTATTTTATTGTGTTCACTTCCCCATCAGTCTATCCTCTTTTTCTTGCAATTATATGTGAATAGTTAACATCCTGTGTATGCTGCACCATTGCATTTCACCATTAATATCAGTACACCATTGAGATAGGAGTACAATTTTGGACTAACAACAACTCCACTGATGTTAACTCCGCTAAGCTTAGGTTAGGTAAGAGCACAGGAACTCAACTCAACTCAGCTTATCTCAAATCATATTTTTTATGCGGTTTTGTTGAAAGGCAGAGGTGTCCCGTTATCGACCAGAGTACCAGAGTATACCATCAGAGTATTCGACAGTGCTGTGGTGTAATCAACCTTAATAACCTCCTGACATCCGTCCTCACCAGGCCTCATGCAACTCCCAGGCTGTGACATGTGTGTGACGGCTCTGCTGGGGCTGGAGTACCCCGACCCCATGGGGTCTGGGCTGAGTGTGCCAGTCCTGGGCTCACAGGTGGACCCCCTCACTGGGTCCACGGTGCCTCTGGCGGGGACCATGGAAGACCCCAATGGGAAAGGTCAGATTAGCAGAGAAACAAATGTAGTCGATGGGCTAGAAGTTGAGATCTACAGTGGCTTACAAAGAGTGCAGATAATGTCATTAGTCGATGGATTATAATCATATAATTATCATAGCAACTCCGGTCTGATTTGCACTGCCAGTTCCTCTTTCAAACAAGGGAGTGTACTTAATGAATAAATAATAAATAAACTTGACAGAAATGAAAATAATATGGTTAAAAAAATTTATAATACAAAATTGACAATGCAAATTGTGCAACTGATTTTACTGTAATGCACTTTCCATGCTCTGGACTCAACAACACAGCTGTACTAATGATAACATACTTACTTACTAATGATAGCAAACTTGATTATGATATGATCAAATCATATCATAATCATATCAGGCTGGTGTGATGATGCCAACTCTCAGTTCTATTAATGTGGTTTCCAGGATTAGTACCCATCCGGATCGGGTCTCTGACCGTGGACCCAGTCACTGGGGTGTTGGCGCCAGTCGTCGGCGCCAGGTTGGACATGTCGAGAAAAACCATTGTTCCAGTCACAGTGTCCAATTGGACGACCACCTGTGAACACATAGACACTGTCCAGGTGGGGACGGTTCCAGCAGCAAAGTTTGACACATGTTTTAACAACGTTCCCTTTTGTTATTTAATCCATGCTCTGTTATTGTGTGATACCGGGTTGTGCAACTTGCTGAGCAGATGGAGGCTCTGCAAAGGGAGGTGTTTTTGAGAAGTCAGTACTGGCAGCAGCAGGGCCAGAAGGAGGAGAAGATTCTCTCTGATTTGGACATGGCTCTGCTCCACTTCCTCGGTGAAGCCACGCAAGCCAGCTCCACTCAGGTCAGCTGGGGTTTGGCTGCATGGCACTGTGTGCTGGGCCATTTCCTTGCAAACACCGTTTTAGGCAAACAGAGAATACTCCCTGCTGCATCTTGCGCACAAACCAAGATTTCCAGCTTTCCTTCAAACTGGTTATAATTCATCACTGATAATCACAAATGCTGGCTGGCTGGCTCTGACATTTTGTCGGCCCCCGGGGCACATTAGGAATTGTCAGGCTAAGGTCAACGACAACTTGGCAACAACAAGGAGCGCCGATGTGGTTGAACAAGCTTTCTGCGCACAGAACTGTGTATGTGTGCGTTTGTGTGTGTGTGTGTGAAGAGCAACTCGACAGAGTCGGGTCGGTGCCTGCGGGAGGCAGGAGTGGAACTCCAGGATGACGCCCAGTGTGAGGCTCAGAGGAGGGTTGTGCAAGTTGCCTTCCTGTCCCTCCTGCTGCCTACTCCTGTCCTACACATCCTCACACAGGGTAGGCCTTCAGCTACAAGACTAGTGTACACATCCTCACACAGGGTAGGCCTTCAGCTACAAGACTAGTGTACACATCCTCACACAGGGTAGGCCTTCAGCTTCAAGACTAGTGTCCTGCACATCCTCACACAGTGTAGCTCTACGGCTGCAAGACTAGTTCCATACACATTCTCACAAAGCAAAGTGATTTTCCCTTGCAGGACGATAAATTATGTATTTAACTGAGCTTATCATATATAATTCAGTTTCATAATATCTAGATCAAAAATAATATAACATACAGTACCATTTAATATGCTATATGCATATGTATTGTAAAGCATATTTGATAGAACTTAACATGTTTTCAAAGGATGACATCCGTTATTGTTCTGCGCCAATCACAAAATCCACTGTATGTGTGTGTGTGTGTGGGTTTGTGTGTATGTGTGCATGTGTTTGTGTAGGTGACGAGGAGGAATGGGAGCTGCAGTGTGTCTGGCACTCCCAGCTCATGTTGTGCCTGGACAGCATCGAGGTTATGATGGAGCGCTTGCACTGCGGTCATGAAAAGCATTTCCCTCAACAGGATGTGGTCAGTCCTTCAGCCTCACCCCAATTACGCTGACATTCATAGAAGGAAGGCTAACCCTAAGAAATTCTTGCAGACACTTTATTCACTTTTAGAGAGATCCAATAACATTGGAGTACTTTTTTTTTTTTTACAAACAACAGAACAGGGTGCAGAGCAGTCATATGAGTAAGAAAGATAGTTAGGTTGGTCTGAGATCAAACTCGAACTTTATAAAAACAAAGAAGTTGTGTGAAAGAAATACTTTGTGCTCTATCCATGTCAAAAAGCACCCCAGTACCGCAGGCCAGCTGTTTCATTCCTCTATTCCATTTGTTCAATTGATTAAAGTCCTCGTCTCTTGGTCCCCCAGGACTGGGATCTGAGACAGAAGGAGCTCTCGCAGCAGTTCTGCTCCAGACAGGCCGAGGTGGAGACGGTTTTAAGCAACCTTCAGTCCACGCGACATCTCTCCCTGCTCCGCTCAGACACAGCACAAGTACCAACCAAAAGAAACACTCACTACATCCCAGCCAATCAATGAGTGATTGCCTGCATCTCAGTTTTTTTTTCACATTCTTCACTTTATTATTTATAGACTGCATGACACGGAGTGAGCAGCCTATTAACTATTTATATTTATATTTTATTTTTCTTCAGGCTGTGTTGTGTGGTAAGTTCTGGTACAAGGACTATGGGCTGCCCCACCACGACGGATTCAGAGCGGATGTGAAGGTGGTCGGCTTGGCCCAACAGAAGGCTCTGCCCCTTCTGGAAAGGCTCAGACAGCTGCTGGAAGACAAACAGCCCATGAGCCTCTCCCCCAGCACCTACTGGCAACACATTGGCGGTACTAAGCTGTGCCTGCCACAACAGATAGGGCCTCACCCATATTTACACTATATAAAGTGTTCAAAAGTCTTATATATATCATGCGTAGTTTAGGGCCTTAAAAGGCGTTAAAAAGACTTCCATATCATTTGCATAGGTCTCCAATATATCAGGAAATTAAAAATTGAAATGCCAAGCCTTTATGTTTTTTTAAGTGTGTTTTTTCACAGGCGGTAACATCATGCATGTGCAGGGTACTTTTGTTGTATGATAAGCAGCACTGCTATATTGAACTCATCTCAATAAATTTTGTTTTTAGACTAATTTATACTTACTCACATATGCTCTTATTGTTTCTATGCTCATTTAAAGGTCCCATGACATGCCACCAGGTGTGGTGTGATTAGCCGTTACAAGCCGTTTTGGAAATCTGCCTCTTATGACATCACAGGTGGGCGTGTCCACTAGATGTGTGACGGATAGATGACCAACGTTTGCTACAGTCCACTGGGTAGGCTGGTAGACTGATCTATCCAGCACACATCTAGGTGGACATGCCCACTTTCTGCCCATTGCCATGTCATAAGGGACAGATTTCCAAAACAGCTTGTAATGGCTAATGACATCACACCTGGTGGCATGCCATGGGACCTTTAATAAGTAGCACATTTTATGTTGTATCAGGATAATGCATGTACATACAACAGCCATATTTAGTTATCATACTACTTAGTTCTTAGGACTCATTTTGTTTCAATATAAAGAAAGTATATATATACCAGTCGGCTGTTGATTGGAGAGTAAGTACTGGAACGGTGATAATGTTGTGATAATCAACATTGTGATTTCCATCCAATTTAACCACTGACAGGTTTGTCTTTCTTTTTCCAGGTCTTTCAACCAAACAGGCGTATGGGTTAGAGATGTCTAGAGCATGGACAGCCTCTGTGCCCGCAGTGAAAGGTCTGAATTCTTTTGTATCCTCCGTTGTGTCATTACACAGTCAAAGGACTCTTGGGAGAAGAGGCCTATGAACTAAGGTCTCTAACAGGCAGCCTTAAGCTCTTCCCCTGATCTTTGTGGCACCATCTCAAAAAAGACAGAAGCTCTGCCTCACAACATAGCGACATAGCGACCTTGTGACATTTCTCATCAGATGTATGAGAAAAGTACAAAGGTTTTGAAACGACAGCGCTGTTAAGTAACTCAAAAGTTACAGGTTGCCTAACCCTGCCGGGACTTTTGAGTAGGCGTATGAAGGAGTGCTAGCCAATGAAGTTACATGGATTTAGTTGCAGGAGAGGGAGAGGGACGTCTGATGGAGGGATATCCTCTTCAGATATGGCTTTGTCAAATTCTTCGTAAAAAATTTAAATATTTGTAAATCTTGTTTTTTGTTGTGATTGTTCTTTTCATATTCTCCTTGCTTCGGTGACAAGCTTCATTGGGCATATTGGCAAAACCAGCCAGAGTAAAATAGATTTTGAAAGTGTTAGTGTTAGTTGTAACCCAAAGAACCCCTCTCTTCACCCATAGCCACATCAAGCCCCAAGCCGAGCCCGCTTTAGGGGGAAACAATCGTGCCTTCATACTAGGAGAAAAACAGGAAAATTATGAAAAGCAGTATAGCAAATATGTGCACATGTATATATATACATATATATATCTCCGGATATATATATATATCTCCGGTAACTCTATATGTGTAGATGTCCAGATAAGCAACTTCCGGCCACTGTGTGGGGTCTATACATGGACAACCTTAACCCGACTATGGACATTATTCTGATTATGGCAATATTGCGACTCTATGTTCATATTCCTCGTTTACATGTAGCCCAGCATAGACTGATTAAGGACTGTTCTTTAAGGTTCTCGCGATCATCTCTAAGTAGCCGTAATATTGTTTCCATAGCAACACTCATGTAGCATCAGCATCAGCTTGCCTAACCATGCTACCCAATGCTATAATTTTGGTTTTCCTATTATTATGCTCTAAAATATGAAACTTGAAACGTTATCTGCTCTCGCACAACATAACAAATATGAGTCTCATGTGTGTCACGATTAAACAACAACCGTCATAAGTCAGTTTGTTGCCATAATGTGACTCAGTTGTTGCAAAATGCTGCGAATATTCTGAAAGGACATTATATTGCGATTAAGGTGTATACATGTCTAGAATGCACCTCAATAATATGATTGGAATACTCCACATACCTTATTCCGATTATGCTTATTCCGAATATGACCTTAACCTAATTAAAGTAATCTGAGAATGGTGTTTACATGGCAGCGTTATATTCAGATTAAGACCTCATATTCCGATTAATATCGGAGTATTAATGTCCATGTAAATGCAGTCACTGACTGTCATTGACTGCATTTACATGGACATTGATATATACGAAATTAATAAGATTCATATTTTCATTTTTCGAGCATAATAAGAAAACCAAATTATAGCATAGGGTAGCATGGTTAGGCAAATTGACGCTGATGCTACATAAGTGTTGCTATGGAAACAATATTACGGCTACTTAGAGATGATCGCGAGAATCTTAAAGAATACTCCTTGATCAGTCTATGCTGGGCTACACGTAAACGGGGAATATGAACAGAGTATTCCTTTAATAACTTATGTAAACTGCTTAATCGCAATATTGCCATAATCAGAATAAGGTCCAGAGTAGGGTTAAGGTTGTCCATGTAAACGCAGTCAATGATTTACGCTGAGGGAGGAGCGCGAGGACGTGCAGGCAGTGTGGCAGCCAGATTGGGCAGTTTTTGCCGCTCAATTTGACTACTTTTTACAATGTTCAGGCAGTGTTACCAGATTGGGCAATTTTTCCTGCCCTATTTGAATACTTATAATCACGTTAGGCTGGAAAAATGAGCATTAGGCGAGTATATTCAATTTCGGCTGGTTTTAAAAAGAAATGGCGGGATTATTATAATTCTTTCTACAAACATCAATCAATACCATACCTTTGATATGGCATTTCGTTTGTGCAGCTAGTACCACTATTATTTCAGCTACTACTACTACTACTTCAGCTTCTACTACTACTACTTCTACCACTACTACTACTACAGCTACTACTACTACCATTGCTACTACCACAAATATAGCTAGTACCACTACTAGTACTATCTATTCCAGCTTTGACAGTTTAGCTTTCAGTTTTTGTAACAATGTATTTCAGCACTTTGCTTCTTCAGGTAATGCAATTCAGCTGCAATTCAGTCAGTTTTCGATTTCAGCTTTCAGGTTTTTCAGCAGTGCACTGAAATACATTTGACGTTTCAAATTTTCAGCAGTGCAGGGCAATGCATTTGACCTTTCAGATTCTAAAAAGCAGAAATGTAAAATTAATTTCACATTTCTGCTTTTTTACCAATGCTTTGCGCATTCAGCTGTCACTTTATTTGTTTCCAACCATTCAATTTCTTTAAAATGGTGTGCATGTTTACATTGTTTACTCCATTTAGACTTTTGAACTCTGTTCAAATCCCTTCACTTGATTTAAGCCATTTAACATTTATTAGCTATATTACTATTTCCAACCTCACTTTGTACTACAGCACTCACCACAGTTTCTAGTATTTCTGGTATAGAGAAGACAAGATACTGAAGTTGATGGTTTCTTTGTTCTGTGTCTGATTTCTGTCCAACCATAACTCAACTCATCCACACTATCAATCTTTGCATTGGCTATCCAACCCTCAGCTGAATTTATGGTTATGGTTCTTAGCAGATGCCTTGATCCATTTCTATGCACAGTAATCCCTTATGTGTGGGATTACATTTTCTAGTTTTCATCATGTACAATATGTCATCAAGTACAACGTGTAGAGACTACAATGTACAGCAATGGCTAGGCGTCACTTGCAGTTCCTATGTGGTGAAGGTGTAAACTAAATATAAGCTCCTAACCTCAAACGTGACCTATAAAAGCCTACATCACTTACAGGCAACCAGTAACTCAGCACTATTTACTGTAACTGCATCTTAGATATAACGACTGCACGTGCACACACATTCTCATGCTTTCCCACCAAAAGTACTTACCGGTTCTCTGCGGTTTTCAGTAACAGACGTTCTAGCTCTAGATAACATAAAAAGAGCAGCTCAAGACAGGCAGGCTTTTGGCTAGCACTATGCTGGTAGTATTGTAATTTAAATCTTATTATCCTGCTTGTGTATTTTCTATTATAATTTTATTATTATTTTGTTTATGCTTAGCAATGCATGACCGTTGCTATATATGAACTTTATTCAATAACATTATAACTAAATATAAAAATAACCAGTAAATACCTGTGACGAAAATCTTTCCTTGGCATAATGAGGAGCTCAGTCTTGGAGCTCAGATAGGAGGATCTGGTGGTTCACGGTGTCAAACGCCATCAGGAGGAGACTGAGAACCGATGGGAGGGATGAGGCTCTTGCAGCACAGAGTGACTCTGTCACCACAAAGAGAACTGTCTTAGTGGAGTGTGCAGTGTTGAAGCCTGACTGATGAGGTTCTAGCAGATTGTTTTGTGAGAGATAGGAGGACAGTTGATGTAAATTGGCACATTCCAGTGTTTTATAAAGGAAGGAAAGAAGAGTATGTAGCACTACTGAAGAACTACCAGTCTGTAGTTCCGGATTTCGACGGTGTCAATGGTTGTCATCTTAAGGACGCTGGAATTAGGCCTGAAGTGAGGGAAGAGTGGATGAGGAATGACAGGGGTCGCTCAAAACGGCCTGGAGGAGGGGATCGGGTCAGGGAGGCAGGTGGTTGGTTAGATATAACTATTCTGTTGACTTTGGAGGAGAGAGGGATAAAGTTGGCAAAAACAGAGGTGGGGATAGGGGGAGGGGGAGGATGGCTGATGTCGTTCACCCTCTTGGCAAAGCAGGTAAAAAAGTAATCAGCAGTGAGGGAGGAAGGAAGGAAGGAGAGGGTTACATAAATAATATGAATATAAAGCATATCAAGCACAATTGGATAAAGCTAAACCACAAATACAAGCGCTGCATGACCTAGTTTCAAAACACAAAACAGAGTTACTAACGGGATCTAACACCAACATCTTAACCTATTGCCCGATCCTGCCCCCATATAATAAATGATGGTCCTTGTTAACTTTAAAGAGCTGGCCATCAGCTCTTGTATGCATTTTTTAGATACTTTAATACTCAATCTATGTTTGAATGATAATCACGATCAAAGCAACAATGACTGAGGCTAGGATTCAAATAGAAACCAAATAATTTAACTGCAACAAAATGAGAATATGTACTACTCTGTGTGGACATAGTATAGTGTTACTAGCCAGATTCATGCATGAACTGCATCACTGTGTCAGAGGGATTTCACCAACCAGTTAACTTAGTATTACAGGTCTATACACTCACTCCAGAGTAGACCAAAGCTTATACTATACGTGAGTCACATTCAACACACAAATCTCAGGTCTCATACGCAGTCAACCACAGCGTCGATATCTAATGTGAACCCTAATAGAGGTTTGTAACCTCTAGAGATATTACTCAGTGAATGACACATAGTCAGACAATAATAGGCCTGATGAGCCTCTGTGCCTCATGTGATTTGTATAATTACAATTTAATTGTAATTTCCTCAAATTTCTTAGAATAAAGCCACCCCATCTTGAAAACATGGTGTGTAGTAGTATTAATACAAATAGTGCCAGAGATGTTGGTTTTCTGGGTCAATGTACATGGTTATATGGTTACCGTGTGGAAAAGACAACGAAACAAAATAGTCAGAGGAACAGTTACCACAATATGCACACATGTACCATAATTAGAGTATTTCAAAAGTTTGTTCAACATTTAATAGAAAAAAAATATTCATAAGATATAGAGGACCAGAGAAAGAATTTCAGAATGTTGATCTTTTTCTAGGGAGTAGTAATCATTCCTCAGTGTAATTGATGTATTACTAAATGTAACAGAAGTACATCCACAAAGGAGCTCTGAGACAGTTTGTCTAAAGGATGTGTGTATGATGATGTTTGTGTGGTAAAGCACTTTAAACAACATCTGGGTATAGAACATTTCGACCTACAAATGGTGTAAAGCAACTCGAAACCACACAGCCACTAAAGGAATGAGATGTACTTAGTGTAGTGGCTGAAACCTGGCAACAGGCCGAGAAGGTATGAGAGCCTTGTTGGTTAGAAGGTTCATTACCTAACCAGGAACTTATTGATACGAGACTTCTGTAAACCCTAAAATGGCAATGGATTACATTTTTTAAATGTTTGCATTGTAGGATTCTGGATTCTGCAGAATGTTTGTGTCAAAAACTCCTATACCTTTTTATACAATATGGTATTGAAGGAAGCTTATGGCAATTGCATTATTTAGAATACAATTATTGATCAATTGTATGGAATAACTGACAGAATTAAACAATCCATCAGCTATTCAAAACATAGGCCGGTTATAGTTCAAATTCAGATTACATGTTCTGTCTAGAGACGCCCTCACCCCTGACACACAACTGTAGGTTTCACCTTTAGCAGAAGCAATAGGTGACAACCTAATTGACATGAAATGCTGACTCAGACTGATGGCTGTAGCACAGCCATTACAAGAAACAAGCACAAAATACAAGCACAAAAACTTGAAATTACTATACTATATCCGAAAGTCAAATATGCCCCAACCGCTATGCGTTTTTGTAAGTCTTTGTAAATTCGATTATATTTAATATAAGGATTTCCTTTAAACTTGATTGGCTGAACATTAGGATATAGCAACCCCATAAAAATCAATATCAAATAACAGCTATTCATTAATTTGTCAAATGACACTTCTTGAAGGGGTATAAAATACTGTAGGCTTCACATTCGGATTATGAAACTCCCAATTCATGGTTTTGGGACTCCTTAGTATGCAATCTTCTAATTGGAACTTGTATATATGCAGAAAGAACTTTGTTTTAAAAGGCTATGTTATCCATTCCCAACCCTTCTTTGACTGTATAGTCAATTGTGTTATATTGCAAATAAATAATGCCAGTACATAGAAAAAAGATGCACCGCAGAACTTGGAATATTCCAGTAGTAAGTACCGAATTAAGTATTTGCATAGAGGCTGAAGAAAAATAAGGCACAGAAACGGTCCATGAACATTCTCTTTACTGTGAGATTTGTGAGACGTGACAACAAAAAAAAGTAAACATGGACGTGATTTTTTTTGTGTGGTGAAATTAAGAAAAAAAAAAAAATCAAAGACAACATTGCAACTCATTTTTCCCCAATATCCCTGGTGGTGAGCTGTGGTGCGAGTCCCATTGTACAAATGGAAGTCAACAGAACATTTCAGAGAGTTCACAACGTCTGAACGATAGACTGCTGGTGGTATGTCAAAACATTTTCTGCCCAGAGGGGCAAACTTTACTTCAGGCCTGCCGTAGTCCAATTAAAAAGGTGCTGATCTTTAGAAGGACACACATACAGAACCCTGTTAGTTTGCAGTCGCACTGAGCACAGACTGAAACGCAACAAACACTGCAACCAGGGTCAAAGACTCAGTTAGATGAAAGGAGCTTCAATGGACGTCAGGTTGAGACCCTACTTCCCAATAGGATGTCAGGTAAAACCCTCATCCCCTAGTGGACATCAAGTAGAACCCTCATCCCCTAGTGGATGCTGCCTCTTAGACAAACCCAAATCAACGTCCTATTGGTGCTACAAAATATTAGCAAAAAAAGAAAAAGTAAACAAGTATAGAGAGTCCTAGAGGTGAACCGAGTTTACGATCCCTGCGTAGCATCAACCTGAAATGTCTCATCATGTGCCACTGTCATGTGGACCACCATTGATAAAAAGGAGGGCAGGTCTCAAGTCCATTGTTGCTAAATTACATCCACAATGAATAAGGTCCATGCTACAGTGCGCGTGGAGCTCCTTAGAGAAAGCCCCCGCAAAAAGTACAGTATTGGCCTCCTACTTCTCTAATGAGCCGGAGGAACTTCCTCCATGCGTACGGCATGTGGCTCACGGCACTCCGACTGACTCACCCATGAGGCGGATGACCACGGTACGCAGGAGTGAGGGCAAAACGGCACCGTCTCTACCAAGACCCCAGTATATTTCCTGTGATGAAGTCATGGGGTTTTAGTCAGAGTCAGGAGTACGGCGTGGCCCTGAAAATCAGTATGGGAAAATGATCGCTTTGTCTGTATAGGCCTCTGGTCTACATTCACAAAAGGAAAAGAAGAAAAATATATATATATATCTATCCATTTGACGTACACTTCCCTGGTGAAGAACGATAAAGATTCCATTCAAGTGAAGGGTTTAGGGACAGAGTGCTTTACATTCCTCTAGTCATTAAAAAATAAAGTCTGCCATCATCGCAGACGTTTGCATCAGAAACATCTTTCCCTTGCTTTACTTTTTGGGATATAGCCATTTGATAACATTCACAGGTACATTTTTTTTTTAATTTTGTCGGATGGGGGAGGGTGGATTAACTAACCTCTAATCCTAAGGCTATGCGTCTCTATTCTATCGTTCAAGCCTCTCTCAGTAAAACCTGAAACAGAAGGCAGGAGAGGAGACGGAGCCACTGTCCCCCCGTCTCCATTGCTAGGATTCATAATCTCTTGACTGCTGTAAAAACCTTAAATCAACATAACCTCCGTGTGAAGGCAGAGTGGTTGCTTGGTTAAAATGCTTGTGTAATAATAACAAAAACACTTCCTACAAAACAGTAGAACTTTTAAAGCAATGAGGGGAAAAAAAAATCAAATGAATACAAATTAAAAAAAAAACACTTAAAATCCATGCATCGCAACTCCCGTCCTCCGGTGGGATTAGTTATTGCTTCCTTTCTTTGTACGAGTGTGAGTTCGCCCCTGCGTGCATGTGTGTGCACGTGCATGCAGGCCGTGGTTCAGTGGGCCGGTGTCTGTGTGTCCGCCATGGCGTTGTTAGCCTTCATCCTCCTCTTCTTCAGCAGCGGGTTGCTGGCGTCCTCGATGGTCTTGATCTTGATTTGCTCGTAGTCCACCCTCATGGTCGCCAAGGCACTGGTCATTTCCTCCTAGAGACGAAGCACAGGTAGTGGAGGAGTTAATGTGCATCTGCGAAACGCTGAGCGACGCTGTCGTGCTATGGTTTTATTACATTATGCATGACGAATGGGACTAAATAGTAACTGGGTTTAAAACACAGCATGACTTGGTCTGGGCTTCTGCCACAGCCACAACTGAAATGTGAGTGAATGAGTGGCTCTCTGAGGTGCAGCGGCCTGACCTTGACGTCCTCCCAGGCATCCTTCTCCTCCTTCAGTACACGGCTGGTGTGCAGTGGGGTCTGGGGAACCTCTATGGACTGCTGCAGGGGAAACAGATTACACAGCGGGTCTTAAGATGACTTGGCAAGCCTCAGACAGAAACGTGACAAGCCATGCATGGTGCGTGGAAAGGACAGGAAGTTTTGAGTTGCACAAGGATGTGGTCTGTAAGAGTGTGTGTGTGTGTGTGTGTGTGTGTAAGAGTGTGTGTGTGTGTGTGTGTGTGTGTGTGTGTGTGTGTGTGTGTGTGTGTGTGTGTGTGTGTGTGTGTGTGTG
>JAOPJL010000053.1:14192126-14203535 GCA_027123545.1 Trisopterus esmarkii | reverse complement strand
TGTAGATACATATAGATACACACACACACACACACACACACACACACACACACACACACACATTAATGCATGTGGCATTTGTAGGGAAAAGGAAGCTTGGAGGGGTAGAGCATTTCCCTAAATAACCATGTTCAGGTGTATTATATGATCTGAATTTATTCTAAAGACATCCTTGAACAGGAAACAGTTTTTTTTTTTCTTTGCTCAGGTTATTTCCTAAAATTCCCTTTTTTGCAATAGGACACAGATGTCTGCCTGGGCGTAATGATGTTCTTACCGCACATAACATAAATTCACACCGGCTGGGCCACTGTGGCCATTGCTCCCACCATCGCAAATCCTCCTCCTATAAAGATCAATACACATGCCTCCCCCGGTCCCTCCTACGTTTAGTGGCATCCTGTATGCTATGAAATGCGTCACACACCACAGTAGCACGACTGGCGGTGAGCCTCTTTTTATAGGAAAACGACTTTGGCTCCGGCACGGCTTCCATGACATCACTTGCAGTGGTCAACGTGCGCCTCATGCTGTCCTGCCTCACCTGCGGGACAGAAGCGTCCTTCTCCACATCTCTTGCAGGCCGCCCTACTTGTCTGTCCCAGTTGCTGCCCGGCCGTGCCAGGCGGGCAAGGGGTCCCGTGGGGTGTGGCCGTGCCCTCTTCACAGTAAAAGCCCTGTGGGCACAGGAACTGGGAGCCGGGCCTCTCCGCGCTGCCCTCCATGCAGTAGAAGCCTGGGAAGAGTTATTCACGGACGAGAGAATCATCATCAGATACACACGTTGTATACAAACACGCATAATACATTGTAATACGATACTCTGTGTTGCGCTGTATTTTTAGGACTTATCTCGTAGCGCTCATAAATAGCCTAGTTCACACATTGATTTCTCGGTTACGTTTATTTTTTCTTCACAGAAGTGGTTTTGCAGAGGAAGCCCACAGCAGAATCGCACAAAGAAAAGCATGCACAATCACAACACACAAGAACAATGTATGCAATTGACCGACCACCCCCATGTTGATATATTGCAAAAGGTAACAATGGAAACGGTATAAACTTCTATTCAAGCAACGATGGTGACTCATTCTCTGTATACCTGCAGGGCAGGCTGGGCAGTCTGTCAGCCTAGTCATCCCCTCTTTAGGGCCGTAAGTCCCCCTTGGACATGGTGCCGCTTCTCCTACAGCACAGTAATGGCCTTGGGGTGGGGGTGGGGGGAGAATATATAATAAATCAATGCATTTAAATAGCACATTTCAAGACACCCAAAGTGCTTTGCTTACTGAGTGTATGTATGTGTGTGTGGTGGGGGGGGGGGTTAGGACTCCACATCCACTAGCAATGTGTAGCGCCCACCTGGGCGATGCAGGGCAGGAAGTTTGCGCCAGAACACTTTCTGTTTCTTTGATTTTGTGCAACACAACCATCCTCACCTAAAGGGCACACCAAACACGCCGGCCCTCCTCTCGGGTCTTTGTACGTTCCGGGGCGGCAGACGAGGGCCTGGCCTGACCGCTGGGCTTTGTTGCTCCAGGGAGACGGGGCCGCGGCAGCGCGCCCGCACTGTGGGGAGGAGTCATTACACCGGTGGCAGAGGGCCTGTCCAGGGGAGGAGGTCTGGCCCAGAGGGCACGGGAGAGGCTGCGACGTCCCATTCTCTGGGCAGTGAGTTCCTATAGGAGCAGTATGGTAGACCATCTCAGATATTTTTGATGATGGCAGCGGTGATGGGATATTAATCTATCCATTAGTCATGTATTTGATCATTTGATTGCAAGAAAGGATTTTGTGTTGGTCTTGAATGAATGTGTTGACCGGTGATCTTTGGACGTGATGGGGGTACCGGAGGGACACTTGACACAACGGACAGTGCAGGGGGTGGAGTAGAAGCCAGGGGGACAGTCAACGCAACCAGTCTGCTCCGAGTCGGGCTCCCCACCCGGGTCACACTTTACAGGACACACAGGGAACACGGTCATTACCGAACACCAGTATCCCACAGGGAAGTCAAATCGGTGTGCGGAGTGCCGTCCAGTCACCTTCTGAGGGTGTCCAGATGGGCACACAGAGCCTATGGGGCAGGCCAAACAAAGAACGATCCCTTCTGGGGAATAGTATCCTTTGGGGCAGGCAGACAGGGTACCGTCGGCTGGGTGACAAGAGAAGCCAGCAGGACACGGCCTGCAGTCCGCTCGGTCCTCGGAGCTGATCAGGCCAGGAGAACACGGCTACGGCACACAGCAGGTGCACATGGAATGTAATAACCATGAATTCAACAGATCTCATAATCGGCAATGAAAATGAAGTTTGTTTTCTGTCAGAATTCAGATCAACTTAATGAGGCGTACCAATCAGTCAATCAATGAAGAAATTGTGTTGTGTATTTGTGTGTGTATTTGTCGGTGTGATCGTTGTTTTAAATAATAAAGAAATTTATATGGTGTTGTGTTTTAGAGTGTACCCTACAGAGTTGGCAATAGGAAAAATGTTAGTTTGAAACTTTGAACAAAGACCCTATGAAGGCTGAAAAAATAAAATAAAATAAAAATAAAAATATTTTAAGTAGGTCCACCTTGCAGTCACTGACGCTGCTCCTCCCTGTGTAGAAGTTGAACATTCCCAGCGGGCATTTGTGAGGTGCTGACACGTTGCCAGGACAACTGGATAATTAAAGATCATGTAATAATTATGAAGTGATTTTTATGCACTGCCGCAGACATATGGTCACTGTATAACTCAGGTAAGTGAGGGGGGTGGGTCAAACGTGTTGGATTGTGTGGACTTACAAGTGGCCCGTGGTGCATTCCAAACAGCCATGGTAGGAGGCGTACGTCCCCTCTGAGCACCAGCCCAGGTCCGTCTCCCACTGCATGGACAGGTCGGCGCTCCCTTCGAAGGGGTCTTACACAAAGTGTTCAATAGAAACATATAGGTTGAAACACGATGAATAAAGTGGGCGATGCATTTTCTTTTCCAAATCATTGTTCAATGCAATAATTTGAATTGGGACAATATCTATTTGATTAATCCTATTGCAAACCCTTTCTCTGACCGATTGGATTCAACCATCGTCTTACCTGAGATGAGAGCAGCCGACTCTGCCAGCAGCAAAAAGACCCACACAGCTTTAAAACCAAACTGTTGCTTTACTTTCCATGTCCACATTATCAAAAGCATTGATAATATACTCTGCACTACCCGTGCACCCTTTTCTTTTTTTTTGTTTTCTTTCCTCTTCACTAGCTCCTTACATTCCTCTGGGTCCAGTTTAGACCAGTGCGATCAGCTCCATCAGGACTGTGCGGGGAGATGTTTGAAAGTGAGAGGCCCTCAGTCAATGAAAGTGAAACGTGAGCCTGACATCTGAGGCCCCAGTGTGTTATCTAGCGGCCCTGTAATGGTATGCATCGGTTTTCTTTGGAACTCTATCTTGCTATTCATAATACATGATATGTATGCGGAAAATCAACCTTTCAGCTTGAATAAGCAGAGGCTATGTGTGTCCATGTAATATTTGTGTTGGTTTTAAACAGCGAACACATAACCATTTGAAACCAATGTATTTTGGGGTTTTCTTTACAGTTGCCTTTGCGGATAGTGGGTGCTTGCTGTGGGCGGTGGTGTCTGTGGCAGCACCATTCTCTTTAGGTATGAAGGGATGTGGGGTGCATTAGTGAGCTGCAAGTGCATGCGTTTGCAAGCAGTTCCAACATTCTAGAAGGCATGTTGCTTTTTTTTGTTGATAAAACACACAGCACATCAATTAATGTAAAAAATAATAAGTAAAAAAACACAATTAAAAACATTACGTTTGTCTTAGGTTTTTTCCAATACATATTTCACTTTTAAATAAGACAGGTGCCCTCTATGGAAAATGAACAGTTTTTCTACCCCCATACTGTATGTATCCTGTTGTTTACCACTTCCTTTGTTACAAAGGAGGAAGCTAAACCGAAAGCCCTGTGCTGTGTCTGGTAGTGGCATTACAACTGACATTGTAAAGACACCACACCAAGATCTTGTCTAAAAAGAGTTCAACTGGAGAAGTTGTACACAAAAGAAATGAGGTTGTCAATTTACATGAAAATGCTTCTTCTTTGGTTGAGCCAAGGTAAAGTATTTGCTTATATTCCACAAATAAATGTGTTATCCAAATATTGCTTTGACTTAAAATTGTGTGGGTAAAAGACATTCGATTCGGCACCAATGGTGTTGTTGAAACTAGTCAACTTTCATGGTCCAATAATGCTATAACACTTTCGCATGTATACCAATAATAATCATGTCTATATACTCTTTATTAATCTCATTGCAGACTCAACCAAATGTGAGAATACAGGGGTGCCCCTTGACACCATAAGCTTTGCAGTAGGAGAACCGTTGACGTTGAACTGCACATACAACTGTTCCCCTGGGTTTGTGCGTGGCTGTTGGAGCCCTGAAGAAAGCTCTGGCACTGCGGGCTGTATGGGTGAGAAGGTGAACACCCAAAATGGGGTCTGCACCGTCTCTTTACTGCTTGCAAAAATTTCCACTGAATACGTTGGCTCCATCTACGTATGCTACTCAGAGGACACAGATCACCCAGATCTGAAGCGACAAACAGAGCGTAGGGTGGTGCTGCAGATTCATGGTATGTTTCAAACCCTAACCCCATCCCAAATTATGATATGTATATTTTAAACCATTTTCGAAAGGGGAATTTAAATGTATATTTCCGGTCAGAGTTAAGGTTTATATGCACTGATAATACTGACAAATTCCAGGTCATAGAGACATTCGGACCACAGGTTCTGTAAGCTATGAAATCAAATGGACTGAAATGATAACAGGTGAGTTTTGAGTTTTATGACGGTCATATTTTTTGCACAATTTGTCAAAATGCTCACATTTTGTGTTCTGCTTTTCTTAGCCTCAATCCCCACTCAACCAAAGGATTCAGGTGAGATGATATGGTTTTGATGTAAATTAAGGATATAAATATTTGGCTGTAACTGTGTATTGTGTTGTTTTATTTATAGCAGGTGAGGTGACGGGATGGAATGCTCTGCAAAGAACCCTTGTGATTGTAGGCATTGCCCTTGTGGGGTTAGGGGTTTTCCTCGCAGTAAAGCATAAAATGAAGCATAAAAGGAGGGGTAAGGTGATAACATCAATACTACTATAATACACTGAAATATAGCCACTAATCTGTAATGTTTCTGAAAACAAAATCACTGTTTTTTTTTCAGACGGCCCTGTTGAATCAGTAAAGGAGTAAGTGAAAAAAATGATCCACTACTTGAAACTACTCTGAAATTATGGCTACTAAAATCAAATAATTAAATTACTATTTTCCCAGTCGACCTACATCACAAGGTTCCCATGACAACCGCTCACCTGCTGGAGGTAAGACATTTTCCATGAAATTAACAATTGTACATTCCCAAGAATCCCAACCACTATATTCATGGGGCGGATGCTCTCTGCTATGATAGTGTGCAGGGTCACAGTAGTCAACACTGTGAGAAAGCAACGGCCTCCAACAGTGTTGCGGCGCGTGGTGTGTCAAGTTAACTCTGTCACCATTCACGATACGCGGGGAAATGTAACACAGTCGACTCATTCAGAAGCCTCTTGTTGTCCTTTCACCCAGATGACCAGTGTGACAGCGAGGTGGCTTACGCTGACATCGTGATCACTGTCCGAGGGGCCAGCTCGCCAGAGCTCGCACAAATATGTTACGGGAGTCACGAAGACCAAAGAGAGGTAGAATAAACCATTTGTTTAGTCGTCACAAAGTATATGTATATATGTATGGTAGTGTATTTATTGTTTATCCCATCGAATTGAACGGTATCTGGCTTTTCATTTCATGAAAAATGTGGGGGGAAAAAAGGTCATTCGAGACCTATAAGAGTGCTTGCCTTGATATCATACATTATTGACATTATTTATACATTATTTATTCGTGGTGTGCTAGACACGACGGCCGCTACGGTAACTTTCCTATCCACTGTGTTCCCCCGTCCAGCGCTGGAGAGATGAGACGTACCTGAGCCCGTTCCCTTCGTCTCACCTGCCGCAGATCTCGCGCTCTGCCGACCGACTCAACGTGATCCCGAGAGAGATCTCGCGTAAACTGAGCACCAACTCGGAGTATGCAATTATTACGTATTCGTGATATAGTTGGCCTACTGGGACAAATGTAATAATTCCATGCCTGAAATTAAGTGCTAGATTTGAATTATGTACATGTATTACAGCTTGGTTTTAATCGTGTGAATTAAATTGTTCGAAACAACTGTGTCTTGCGTTTCTCCGTTGAGCAGGAGGACCTCTTGGGTCTCCGTACATTAGTTTCGTTGCATAGCAACAATCATAAACAAAACTAATGTTGACGTGCGCTCTGGTGTCTCACTACTACTCGGTTGTTTAAGTTGATTTAAATGGTACGTTAACATTACGTATATTTGTAATTGGTGAAACAACAAACAGTGTACTTAAATTCTCATTGCAGTTCTGTTGTTGTTTACAAAGAAATACATATTTAACTTGAATTTACCAGACGTTAAATAACGACATCAAAACATTTGTATGACTGATTCTTGCTGAAGCCCTACGTGGTCTGAGGATGGCTGTACCTTTCTCCAACACACACCTACGAGTTCCTCGTGGGTTTGGCTCCATCCTTGAGGGGCTGGCGAGGGAAGTGTTGAGACACCAGCCTGAAGACATCCCTTCTTATGCAGCGCTTTACTTTGACGGCCTTCTTAAAGAAAGAGAAGGTAATTGACCTAACGTTACTGTTTAATGTTCTGATTAAGGACGTGTTTGCCCCTGAAATCAATGCCACTGCATACCCAATATAGTCGAGAGCTATACACAGATAATAAGCGTATAGGCCTACACTTATTTTTATTTTCATTATTGCTTTAAGAGAGTGGCTTGGACCCTGCTGAGTGGGCGGCAAAACTCGAGGACAGATTCTACAACAACCATTCATTTAAGGTTTGATTTAATTTCAACAATATACTCTAACATGGTGATAACATAAGCTTATTAACAGGAAGCCAAAGTGTTTTTGTAGTTTACCCTGAAACAAGGCCTATAACCCAGTTGCATTTTTAATTACTGCTTCAATTTTAAACCCAGAGTAAATGTTGGTCTTTATCCTGATGGGTCGGACATTCATTCACATTTTTCCCCTGCCATCCTAATCATAATTTTATTGGCAAAATGCCCCTGAAAGTTATATCATGTTCTGACCCTGATGCTGATTAACGCCACACTCTTCTCTGCATATCAATCCTTAGGTAGCTTTACGAACAAGTTCACTCAATTTTAATGTTAAGTAATATGTTTGTACCTTTCTAGGCTGTTCCACCTGCAACAGATGTCACCTCCTACACTGAGTGAGTTGTATCTCGTACAGTCTGTACTCTGTACCCCATCAATTCGAGGACAAGGGAAGCAAGACGTGGAAGGAGAGCCAGGCCCGGGCCGAGACATAAGCAATCTAAGCGGCTGCTAGTGGCCCGGCCAGGGGGCCCCCAAACGTGTGTCGATTCTTTTATTTATTTATTTTAATAAACCGCAAAGTGTTTCACTTCAATATGAGAGTTTAAAATAGATTTGTGATCTCATCTACCATCTACCATCTAATATTAAAACGACACTGGTTTGGGGTAAATAACAACTTTGATTAATACAGGGGTGGATTACCCTCTCATTGGGGCCCCAGATCAAATACAGAATGTGATATGTTTTAATAGGACTCCTTAATCATACAAAATTGGTTATGGGTTGATATCTCAATGGGGCCCCTCAGGTAAATATCACAGGATATGTGATGTGATATATTTGAAAGCCCTCCATCTAAATCATGAAATTCTGCTTATGCCACAATATCTGTACGGAACCCCAAATGTTTGTGAACAATTATGCACTTAACTTTGAATCCAAAATAGACTCTAGGCCTTTGAAGTATGCATATGGTTTGGGGGCAGCAAAACCCAGTGTTATATCTGTTAGCTTGTGCAGGCCCTGTAAATCAAGCTATAGGCTATGAATCAAAATTAATTAAGGTAATGCTCATCTCCAGCTGACCATCCCCAAGATGCACCAGTATACAGGAAATCACATCTACCAAATTCAAAATGTTCTTGGGGAGGACCCCTGGACCCACCCCACTCCCCCATTTCCACCAACCTTTGAACAAATTGGAGGAGGTGGGGGGGTCATAATGCATCTTTGCCCAGGGGAACAGTACTACACAATATATTCCTGTATTAATGCAATTTATTATGTGACATGGTGTGTCAATAATCAATTGACACACCATGTCAATCAATAATCCAGCACAGGTGACTCCGCGGTGGTCGGGGGGGGGACCCAAAAGGCTTGGGCCGGCTCTGAGAAGAGCAGATAGAAAAAATTAAGAAAATAAAATAGCTGTTGAGATTTCCTGTTTATTATTATTGATGAATATACATTCATTTTAAAGATAGACTAATTTAACCCAATTTTTGTTGTTTATTTCTAATTATCACTTATTGTTAGTAATCAAATATTGACTTATATGCTATATCTAAATGTAAAATGGAGCAGGAGAAAATGTATTCATTAGTACACCAAAGTACAATCTAAAAACCCTGCTTGCAGTTTAAGGTACAGAACATTTTCTAGTGTCACTGAAAAGAAGCAAAGGAAAGGATTGTAAAGTCAATTGCAGAGGAGTATCAGATTCTAGATCAATACAGAAAGCCTTTACTTAAATTATGCAATTTTAAGAACGTTACCATCTACAAGCTTGCAATTTAATCTACAATGATTTCATCTTAGTAGTACCCATTTTGCACACATTCAAACTCTTTACTTATCTTGCCTCTTATTTTGGTCTGATATTTATTTTCAGAGAAAAGTTCAAAACTGAAAATGAAGGAAGTGATCAAGAATCCTCACCCCTCACCAGGCAGCCTGATGGCGTCACTGGAGATGTACAAGAAGAGAGTAAGGATCGAGGAACAGTAGAGAAGGTCAACACTGAAGAAAAGATCTCACCAGAAGAGTCCGAGGACATACTCCCAGTTGCAGGTGTTAGCAGTGAAGATTGTGGCAGAGAAGAAGAGGATGAAGACCAAACGCTTTTCACTACATCTGATAAAGTCGATCAGGAATTGATTGAAAGTGACATCCAGTTTTCGACAGACAAAGACATCAGTCAGTCTGAATTGGATAACACTAGCTTGTTATTATCCCAGACCGATTCCATGAGAGATGTGTGCGCTGATGAGTTAAAAACGATTGAACACGGCAAAAATCCACCCATACAAGAACAAGAGAACCCTTTAGCAGGTGACGAGATTAGAGACACATCGGACATCAACCAACGTGCTGACACTGAAAAGGTAAGACAAGAGTTTCCATATTCTGGGCTAGCAGATGTGGATGTGTGTGCTGAGGAACTTCAGCAGACAGACAACTCAAATGTGATTGATGACCTTAATGCACGTACCACCAAAGAGGAAGACCTTCCTGGAGGCTTCTCGCTGTCCCAAAACAGAACACAAACAGCTTCCCTTCAAGATATGGAACCTCAGGAGATGAACACACTGGAGAACCAAGAACTAATTGAGACTAATCATCTAGACACACATGAACTTGTACTTTCCACAGAAGATGCTGTTCATCATACACAGGAAATGGAGAATATCTTAGACACTGATGCTGCTCCTCAGGAGGAGGCCTTGGTTGAGATTAACTTTGACGATGTCCCCGAAGTTCACACCACAGTTGAGACTGAAGATCAACAGCTAGGAGACGAAGGTTCTGTCGTGGAACAAAGTGAGCAGCGACCACAGAGCCAGTTGCATGAGGACATTATTGGGGCTCGGTCTGGTCATGGGGAAGATGGTGTACAAAATATTGATGAACCTACCTCTGAAACAGACGGACAAGAGAAGGAAGAGAAGGCCGAAAGGGAGGAAATAGACGACCATGATGCTGCAGACATCAGCATGGAGATGGACACGAGGGACCTAGCCTTGGGAAATAATGGTTACGAAGGAGGTTTGAATGAAACAATATTATCAAGCAAGCCCAGTGCAGAGTTGACAAATCTTGAGCTAAAAACAGATTTTGATAACGATCATGAAACAGACAATGAGGACGCAAGTGAAGTTGAAAACCGGGGCAATAAGGATTCTGAAAGACTGAACACACACAATGAGACAGACGATCAACCAGAAGACACCATTGATGATGAAAAGACACACACACAAGGACTGTCCAGCGAGATGGAAGAGGGACTTCCTTCTGAATTCGATGACGGTAATGCTGGAATAAGATCGAATGAATCCAAACCGGAAAAAGAACCGGAAGAAGAGGCTGAGGTGATGACAGTAGAGGAGAATCCAGTAGAGATGAAGGAAATAGCTCTGGCACCTGCAGAGCCACAGCCTGAGGACACTATGGAGGAGATAGAGGACGCAGTGGTGATGCCGCAGACCAGCGGGGCAGAAGACCGGGCTGAAGAGGTAGTGATTGATGACCAAGGGCAAGGAAGGAGCAATGCTGTGGGGGAGGGGTCCATAGAAAGCTACCACCTCAGTGCAGGTCGGACACCTGATGACATCAACCAAGGGGAACAAAGGCCGCCAGAGACTGAAAATGACGTCGTGGAGCCAGAGCCCAAGGATGAGGACAAGGTAACCTCACTTCTTTATGGCTCAATACAATATGGCATTTTTCAGATGATTTTTCTCTTTCTGTAGACGATGATAAAGTTTTCTTTTTTGCCTAAATAGAGCAATATTTTACTTACATGTTTACTGATTTGGACACAGTTTCACATTATAGACTGACGACAAAGTAAAGTACAATAACCCTCGTATCTGAGCAGATAGGAAAACGGCTAGCGCAACGTTCTCATGGCAAATTCACAAAAACTCAAATATGTGCGCATACGTTAACTAGAGTTTTCCGAGCTATGCCGTGTCTCTGGGTGAGATTCGGTCTGCTCGCATGCCTTTCTCTGTTAGCCTACATTCATGACCCCGCCAAGGACGAGTCTGGTCAACAGTATATCTCTACTTTCTCTCCACCGACCTCTCCAGGGGCTGGTGATTGAAAACAAGCCATAAATAGCATAGCATTTCCTCGATGACATAAAGGCCTACATTTCCCTAACGTTGAATGTCATCCAACAGAGTCAGCCTCACAACAGCCTCAATATAAGTAGTTTAATGTTCCGTTTGTGTGTGTGTGTGTGCGGATGTGTGTGTGCATCTGCCTGTACACACAATATATGTTTGTACTTGTGTTATTATGTTATGTTTCTGAGTGAGTTTGTGTTTGTGTGTGTGTGTGTGTGTGTGTGTGTGTGTGTGTGTGTGTGTGTGTGTGTGTGTGTGTGTGTGTGTG
>JAOPJL010000053.1:13974630-13990364 GCA_027123545.1 Trisopterus esmarkii | reverse complement strand
TGCACACACCATAACTAATCAACTCAATCATCAGAAACAAAAACAAACCCCCCCCAACCCCCCCACCCCCCCCCCCCCCCCCTCACCCCGCGCCGCGGGGGGCGGGGGGCCGCCCCCGCCCTAAACCTCTTAAGTGCAAGAGAATGTTCTTTGAGGTGCGGGAGCTAATTGCTGTCCCCTAAAGTGAATAACTTTTTGGCCCGCATTCCAGGTCCCAGCAAGGTGAATGAGTAAGGAGCTTTATACCTTAATACGACTAGCAGCCAGTCTAGGCTAGGTTGAACAGAAGAACAAATGGGAATTTGGTGGACGCTTTTCTCAAAAGCATCTTCAAATACTGCATGCTTAATATTCTCAGCCGGGGTGGCCGTAGTGGGAATCAAACCCGTCACCTTGGCGGTGTGATGGGAAATAATTAATGTAAGGGCTGTCAAGCGATTAAAAAAAACAACCTAATTAATTACAGGCTCTGTGATTAATTAATCGAAATGAATCGCATATTACATTTTGCCGAAAAAGTATTTAAAAATAATTTAATTCAAATAAATGGAGTGATTCAATGAATAATAAACAGAATATACTTTAAAGTTCATTGTCTCTCCTATTTAAAACATGTCTTTCATTAACATACAGTGCATTTTAAGAGCAAATTAATAGCATTTCCATCTCACTCAAGATCCAATGCATTTCAGGCAACTTTTTCTTGAATACTGTATGTGCCAAAAAAACCTCAATCTCAAATATAATAATAATCTGCATTCATTTTTTTTACGTATTATTTTTCTGTGATTAATTAATCTAAATTAACACGTTAATTTGATAGCCCCAGTTAATATGATAACAAGCAATGCCTCCCCAAGTTCCTTACTTGAAGATTTGATAACTGTTTCGTATCCTCATCCCTCCTTTGATGAAGCCCATGATGCTCTCCTCCATGAAGGTCAGAGAGGCTTTCTGCAGAAGGACCTCAGCATAGCAGAGCTCAGCATGCATCTCCTCTATTTAAACATTAATTAATTAATTAATAATTTGACAAAGAAATTAAAATCACTGTTTACAACCACTGTTCCCTAATCCAACCTTTTCAACTTTGAGAATGCAGGCATGGGAGAAATGTACTGTATGTTCAAAGAAAATATAACTTTATACTATAAAGAAAGTTTATTCATTATCTTACATTTGGTTCTGTCGTTTTATGACAAATATATTTAAAGGGACCAGTCTCAGGGACCATTCTGAGAAAGGCAGGTACCAGGTAGGCAATAGCTATATCTAAACTCAAATAAGAACCACAAGAAAGCCCCTCTTTAATAACAATAAAACACTAGCAAGCAACTAGTTCTGACTAGCGCTGACTTAACTGACCATTAAAAAGGTAAAATAAAAAATATATAAATCTCTTGGATGCAATAGGGTAGACCCACTATCCAAATTAGCAACGAAACTTGTGACACATCAGAGACAGCAACTTGGTTTTTTTATGAAAAGGCCTCAACGGCGAGCCTCTATACAGTAGCCCTTTGTAGGATGAATGGTGGCGATTTGCCTGACCCAGGCCATGCCTTAAGAAAACACCCAAATATGAGATAATCAGGTCTTTCTCACCTTCTGTCAGATTGTCAGAAGGTTGCCGGTACCACAAGTTGGTTATGGTCTCCAATATTCCACTCTTTTTACGAAAGCTGGGGAGGAAAACATGAAAGAAAGAGGCATATTTAAACTTTAAGAAGGGACTGGTAAAAGTCTGAAGGAGTTTCGATTGAATATATAGTGATGGAGAAAAAGTGGACTACCTCTGGCAGGTCTCTAGAGACTCCCTTAATGAAGTCATGGCTGCTTCTACATCCTTCGGGTCAAAGGTCATGCCTGCCTGCATCACCAGCATACTGCTGTAGCCCATGGCATGGTACATACTCTTGGCCTTCCTAATGGGAAGAAAAACAAAAACAGATATTGGTGTGCAATGTACGAGTTCTGAGTTAGATATTCTCTCAAAAGAAGATCCAATTCTGGGTCATGGGTGCCATGCAATATAAGTGAGAACAGAGAAGGCATTCCTGAGCAGACGCATGTGTGTCTATAAAATATTTGACCCACATTGACTTATAAAGTTAAATACAATTACATACAGAGAATATAGAATTAGAATATACTTTGGCGTTCCTGCATGAGCCTATATAGGTCTTGGTCTTACTTGCGGCCTACTCTAATTTTTAGAGGTTAAAGGTGCCATGACATGCCACCAGGTGTTGTGTGATTAGCCGTTACAAGCCGTTATGGAGCCCCTTATGACATCATAAGGGGCAGAAAGTGGGCGTGTCCACCTAGATCAGTCTATCAGCCTACCCAGTGGACGCAAACGTTGCTCATCTATCCGTCACACATCTAGGTGGACACGCACCTGTGATGTCTTAAAGGGGAAATCCGGTGTAAAATGGATAATTAAAAAGGACATTTTATACACACAATACCATCAGTAGTTCAGTAGAGCATGCGTGTGGTTGACGGAGGTATCTTCATCACAAGTTGTTCTCCAAGCTGAGGCTACAGTTTGTGCCCCGCACACACCTCCAGTTCCCTTGTTCACGTGTACAGCCTACATCCGTTACAAATATTTTGTGACGTATTGTTTTTTTTTTCCTCAAACGTTTTTGCAAAGTAATGATGAGGCTGTATTTTGCATGGATTGATTTGTTTTAATATGAACATAGCTGGTGTTTAAACAAACTACTGTATCCAATAACAATTAACAATTAAAGCTGCAAGCAGCATATTACGGGTGCAAAGCCATAAGCCGACAAATAAGACTGTCAGACCATTAAGACCCTGACAGACCATTAAGACCCTGACGCAGACCATGAAGACCTTTGATAGACCATTAAGACCATGATGCAGACTATTAAGACCCTGGACAAGACAATTTACACCTTATTTGTTTGCATATGGTTCATACTCCTCAGCTTGGATCTGGTGGTTGGCCAACTAACTTTCAGGACCGTACGTCAAAAGACAGGAGTTATAAGCCTTTAAAGTTTTCAATTGATTGCTTTAGCGCCCTCCATCGTCCTATTTTCATTACATTTAGCCTTGTTTACCTTGACCTATGCTTCTTTAAGTACACCAAGTTCTGTGATGTTTGACTCAAGTTAACCCCGCCTTTAGTCACCTAACATTCATTGGGCTAATTTGGCCTTTAACCTTGCCTTATGGCATTAAGTCAAATTTGCACGATTTTGAGGCTCTGGCGGCCATGTTGTTTCATCAATTCACTTTATCTTACTTGAGCAGTTTAAACTTAGGTCTCCAACAGCCAATAAGTTGGTCCCGCTCAAATCAATCATTCCGTCTAGGAACTGTGGTGATTTTTGTCAGTTGCCACACCCATCTCGATGCCACGCCCTAATTGAAAATATGTTGACATTTTCTTGTTCAGAATTAGATTCTGAACAACTTTTGTATTGGACTTAAGATCAAAGGAGTCCATTTTGATGTTAATATCAGCATTTAAGTCTTTTAAACCACACCCTTTTTAAAAGTCAATGGCTCCTGGGTGCTTTAATCTTTATTATACAGACTTGCAATGCAAAAACCTAGGATCATTAGGGAATTTAGTGTTTTTAACTTAATAAGATAATCCTTAATCCATCGAAATTAAGTCATAGGTTCTTGAGGCATATTTGTTCAGCATGAGGATATGAATGTGATAATAACGTTTCATGACTGTGTGTTAAAGCGTTTACGAGATATGCTTGTTCAAAGTTTGCATTTTTGGACTGTTTGACAGCGCCACCTTTAGGCCAATCAGTGTGATATTTGCTCTCTGTTAATCTTGAGTCAGCCTCTACAGCTGTAGTAAATTTCATAAAAAGCGTGCGAGCGGTTTAGGCTGTGTAAGTCAAACGTGGCGGAATAATAATAATAATAATAATAATACTAACAATTACAATAGGTTGCCTTCGCACTTTGTGCGCCCTTATTAAAATATTACTATTTATTATTACTGGAGCGGTAGCGGAAGTGCTTCCACACTAGCAAGTCGTTCAGAACTCCGAACGCTCAGCAGCACTCTGGCCTCACCTCCGTAGGACGCGCCTCGCAAGGAAGCGTTCTAGCAAGGCTGCAGCCTTCACATTGGGAAACAGCCACTGTGTGTATAAAATGTCCTTGGGCTACTTCTAGCCTTGTAAGTTGTTTAAAATAGCGATTATTTTTTTACCATGAGACATGCCCTTATCAGTCTAACTAGGCCTAGCCTATATGGCGTTTTGGTAGAATCGGCTACAAACAGCCAACTAAAAAATGCGTCATGCGCTTTTTTACTCCCAAACGAACAGTCCAACTTGTTATCATACTAAACATATATATATCCATTTTACACCGGATTTCTGATTTCTGTTGATTTCCCACCACACTTGGTGGCATGTCACATGTCACCTTTAATATACAATCGTCGTTTAGGTTAATTACAATGACAACGTAAGGCAGGCTGTATTAATAGACCGTAAATCCGGGAAATATATGTAATTGCATGCAGCGTAATATAGCCTACAACCAAAATCATGCAAGTCGGCAACTACTTATCCATGGTCAAACGTAAGCCCACATTGAAATATGGCACTCACCATGGTTTTAGATGAGCCAGTGCATCAGAGAAGCGGTTATTGAGGAATAACTCCAGGCCAGCGGAGCAGTCCACCAGGGCGCCCTCCAGTTCAATCTGCGGACTGCTTCATTCCAAAGTACGATCATCAGCTATGATTGTCAAGTTACATTGAATGACCGTTCAAGTAACTTTCATGAAAAGGACAATAGGCCTAGATGCAAATGACATGATATCAGTTTATTTTTTGTTCTGAAATCTGATAACGTTAATGCATTCACCCTGGCTCCAAGACCAAGCCTAATGCCAATTAGGCCTACAAACATTTTTTTCTTCGCGAACCCAAACCAAGAGATCGACTAAATTCATAAACTTAATGAATAGGAATACTCACGCCAGGTCTTCGGCTAAAGGACCGCCGATCTCCGTCTAAAGAAGAAGAAAATACACGCGCAACGCTTTCATTCAATCAATAGTAGGTAGGCCTAAATCTAATAGCGGGTGTATTTGACAGTAGTTTTCATGTATTCTTTTGTAAAAATCTATTATCTATTATCGTATGTAGAAATGTTTAATGTGGCGTAATGCTAGTCTTTAATTTGTTGTAACCATTACATTATAACAATCAAATAAACATGCAGCAAATGCATAAACTCAAAATGATGTTGAATATCAAAATTGGGTAAAATTAACTAAGATACTCACGACACATTATCTTTCTTTCTAAATGATAAAAAACCGTGAGTTTACCAGTGAATTTAGATTTTCTTTCTTATCTCCCATCGCGAAAAAAGTTAAGAGCAAACTCCTTCAGCAAAACTGATTATTTACTCTAAATGTCTCTATTGGGACTTATACAGATGAGCTACACTAAAAGACCAAGCTCCATCGGTGAGCCATTTATGTACTGCACATGGCCTCAGGTCTTTATCATCTCAACCACCCCTTCCCCCCCCGCCACAGGCGTAGCCTACACCAGCTGATCTGGCGTCGACAAGGCTGCAGACGTCCATCGAAAAAACTACATTTCCCATGGTTCCTAGAGGTCACATGACCTGTGGAAAATGGCGACTTTTGGTTCTAAGTCGGTGTCGGAAAACATCCCAGATTACGAATACATTGACGTTAACACAAAAACTTTTCATGTAGGTGCGTTTAGAGATTTATGGTTAGAAAGACTTAAACCAGCACATTACTCATACAAAGAAGAGGAGGATGAAGACTTTGAGACTGAATTATCTAAAGAATTCGGGCTCAACGCTGAAACCGTTAATGATCTGAAATCCATATGCAGGTAATAAACCCAAGGCTGTGTGTGAACTTAACCCCATATTTCAACTACCACTGTATTTTGTGTTGTTTACTGCACATTAACACGATTGTCCGTTCATTTTGTTCTGCTTGAAGCCTCGATTCACTTCGCTGCAATCCCGTGGATCACCCCACAGACGTGGTGCCGCCCGATTCCACTCTCAGAACACTAATGTAGGTCACACATGTTCAGCTTTACCCGAGGTTATCCTTAAGTCAAGACAATGGCGTAGGAACGACATATTGCATAACAAAAAAGTCGTTATTTCTTACAGACAAAGGAAGAGGAGACAGGATTACAAAGCAAATCTCAAAGTCCAAAAAATTGGTCGACATGACCTTTATGCCGATGAGCTGGTGGGTGTTAAACAAAACGTCACGATATAAAGTAGTACTATCTCTAGTGAATATCGGTCATTGACCTCACTGTATGTTATAATATGAATTGTATGTATTCAAAATGTAGTGGGTCACTCAAGTTCTGGGTTAATGTTTGGATTTTAGGAGAGACTGACATTTGGGAGGAACCCTACTGAGGGAAACAAGATACCTGAAGGAGAAGTTATTATCACCGTCAACGTCTACTATCCCACCATTTTTGAGAGAGTGAGTATGGATTTGGTGTAACTCCCAAAACAAGAAACCTGCATAGCTGTGATCTGCCTAGTTGAAATGTGGAGTCAAGTGTAGAAAGCAAGTGGAAGCGTAAACTGTATTCAGCTGCCAATATTCATGGTATCTTTCCTTTCTTTCTTCCTTCCTTGTTAGTTTAAGTATGTTAGACCCCACATGACTTTGTTGATGACCGGGTCCCATACATTGGCAAACTTAAGGGACGCCATTTGCTGTGTCAGTGACCTGCAAGTGTGTGGAGAATTCAGCAACACGCCCGACATCGCTCCTGATTTCATCAGCAAGGTTAGAAGCACAGAGAGGCCATGTAAGCCTCCTGGCTGCAGCTTCATTTGACCATCAAGCACAACTTCTTTGACTTTCATTCAATACCACCCTTTTTTGGAAATTATATTATGACTCCTATTTTATGAATGATTAATGGGTACTCTCAAACTATCTCATGGAATAACTGTTTTGTTGTATTATTTCTCTGATTGTTGAATGCCTTTTTAAGTGCTTTAATTCAAAGTGTTTATTGTTTTAGGATCATTACAGGTCATCCTTCTTCTTCCTGGAGGGAGTTTTCTACAATGACATGAGATTCCCAGAGTGTCAGGACATCAGTAGGTTAGCTGGACTACTTAGTATACAAAATATTTTTTTAGAACCACATGAATCATTCATCAAATTTCAGATAACTGCTAGAATGGAATCCTGAGATGATCAAATATTCAGTTCTAAAATTATGTTTTCCATGGGCTTCACTGTGTTCTGCCACTGAATTGTTGCATTGGTGTAATGTTGAGATGGGGTGTTGTGACATTTTGATAAATGTGGGATGACACGAGGAGTTGTTAAAAAAACACATCAGCAAAAATGCAGTCACATACATCGCTAACTTCAGGCTATTCCGACTTACAACAGAGACATAGTGTACATTTCTACCCATTTCTCATTTATGCACCATACAAAACACAACCAATAGCCTTGCTGCCCTCCCCAAGGTAGTGGTAAAAAGACTGGGGATGGAGGTTAGCAGTTTGAAGTGAGTTTGGGTACCAGAAGTGCTCGTCTTGTGATAATGATCTATGGGATAACTTTGCCACAATTTTGACCTCATTATCACAAGACAAGTTATGAGTAAGCTTCCATTCATTCACTTAATTTGTTAAAAAAATGTTTGAATGTCAAACCAAAACGACAGTCACAACCCTCTGACAACCGATTGAAGTGGATAATGAAAGCGGTGTTTGGGATCACAAGGAAGGTCAAATATTATCCTTTTCTGAAAGTTGTACATGCATGAAAGACCTGCTATGTATTCTGATTAATTGATTCCAATTTGAAGTACCAACACCGGTGTGTACAACACTCAAACCACATGTCTAAGTATTTAATATCGCCATGGGTATACAGCCTTTATTATGCATTGTAGCATAGCGATAATCATAGCGATGTATAAGATGTATCTTTTCATTTGTTAGATTCACATAATAATACATAATAAATTTGGTGCTTTTATCCAAAACAACTTGCAAGTAAAGTACACAAACTAAGTTATACTAAATCAGTTTGATTTAGAATCAAAATTCAAATGTAAGAGATAATTTGAATTGTTATGTTTATGTTCTGCAGCACCACGATAGAATGGACAAAGAGCCACAACTTCCCTTCCTATGAGAAAGCCAAGATGGAGGACACCAAGTTTATGGATCTGAAAATCAAAGTGGGCTTCCCCTATCTCTACTGTCACCAAGGAGACTGTGAGCACCTTGTCATCATCACAGATGTAAGGCAAGTACTATAAATTCATACTTTTTTTAACAGTATTTTTCTATTTAAATGTAAATTCTTTAATGACTGTGCCTGAAATTATTACATTTGTTGAAGAGCTTAATTAGTCACTCAAGTTTTCTGTTACACTCAAGATTTCTTATCTCCCAAGCCATCAATATTTAGTTCCTGGAAATATCTGGCGTGATAGCACATCTTACCAGGAATTCATCCATGTCATGAATGTGACAACTGCACCCTGTGCTATTTTTTCTTTTCTTTCAAGGGTCACAGCAATTTATTAAAGATCCCATGGCATGCTACTTTATGAATGCTTTTATATAGCTGTTAGTGGGCCCCTAATACAGTACTTGAAGACGTTTCAGAAATTCAGCCTTGGTGCACTGCACAAGTACAGCCACTACGAGCCAGTCCCACAATGAGCTCTCCACAAAGGTGCCGTTTTTTAGAGGCGGGTCCAGGCGGAGGGTAGGGGTGTGGCCCTGAGCAGCTTGCAGCCACGGTACCATGCGCTAGTGTTTACAGTGGATGTATCCCAATGGCGAGGTGCACACAGCTTTTGGCCGTGTTCTGTAAATATTCTAGAACACTCCGGGTGCTCCGGCGAGAGTCCTGGAGCTCTATATCTAAATAATATAAATAGGCAGGCTCGGGGAACTCATATTTATGTTAGAACATTTTTTTATTATTTTTATTTTTTTATTTATGTTGAAATTTTCATGCCATGGGACCTTTAAAGTGTGTATGTGTGTGTGTGCGCACATTTCATCAAACAGTAACCTTCTTTGAATTCGTATTTTACAGCCGTAGCTCTGGGAGTGTTTTTTTTGTTCTGTCTGGTCAGCACTTTTCAATGGTCATCGTAGGACTTGGACTTGACGTGTTGTCCAGACATTGTGTTTAGGATGATTTTGTTGAGGCCGTCGACTTTATGTCAATTCAATATCTAATTTCCGTAAGAGTGCTATAATATGTTCTGAGCTATTGATTTAACCGTTTTTGTTATTGTGTGTTTGTTTTATATTGGCCCTTCAATTTATATTGCGTTTTGCTGTATGAAATCTAATTAAATTCTAAGATACTCTTACTTTTTTAATCACTTTACCTATGCATCAATGCACATATTGGCCATCAAATCTTGTATCATGGAATCTGTCGATCATTTTGTCATAGTAGTTGTATTTTTGATTACCTATTGGTCAGTTACAGCACTCCCCTTTCAATTTTGGAGCAGTCTTCTTGAAACCTTTCAACTATTATGTTGAATAATATAATGGCAAATTAAGCAGAATTTGCATGGGGATGGATGGAAATTCAGACACATAATCAATCACAATAATGAACATTTTAACATAGAAGAGACTCGTTCCACATGTTGTTCGGGCTTTCAATGGAGATGCAGGTCTCCAGTAGCAATGTGTGAATGGGTTGAATTATAATGGAGAGTGACATTCCATTTCGTCACCCATAGCAACCGTTAGTTGAATGCTCTGCTCATGCACACAGTCCATATGCTTTGGGCTATGTTGCAACCAGGTTTTGCGAGAAAACATCAGTCCCTTTTGGAATGACAATTCATGGAAAAGGTTCTTGATGTAAAGGACGGATTTTAATTATAAACATGTTAGCATGCGTTTATTTAAAGGTTCTTGAGCTGCGTGATAACCTTCCGCCGAGGCAGCAACTGCACTTCTAAAGGCAGAGGAAACATCTGTAGAATGCATCTCAATTCTAGCCGTCAAAGGCACACGCACAAGGGATGAGCCATCTATGAAATTAACCGGGAAATGACAGGGCCTCAGCATTAGTCTTTAAAGCAAATGAGCAACCGCGCCGAGGACAGGGGCTGGAAATGAACGGGATGTGATGTGTGTGCACGCAGAATGTAGAAGCTTTAGCCGTGGGTGGGTAGTAATAGGGCTGATGATTAAAAGGTGCCAGACAGGGCAACACAGCTCTTGAGACTTCTTGATGACAGCGGAGGCTGATGTTGACTTTGGCACAGTGCCATAATGTTTTGACATTGTTAAAGGACGGTGGCATGTTAAGGACGGTGGCATGTTCCTCTGCCTTACACCCCCCCCCCTGTGATGATAAAGACCTTTCACTAGGACATGGGGATGTATAAGAGGCAAAAAAATAGGGGATGAATTTGCATTACTCACTTGGTTGCGTAAACCGTTCACATTGTTTAACTTTACCTGCCTGTAACTTTTGAAACACAACCGGTTCTCTTAAAATCAGACACTTAACCTGATTCATCCTTTGTATTTGGATTGAAAATATACGAGAGACTTCTTTGTGTCTCTCTCCATTCAAGATCCCAGTGCAGAGAGGTTAGCGGTGCATCTTGCACCACCCGTCACCTCCGCCACTCCTCCTCCCTTGTTGCTTGGCACTGATTACCGCGCCTTCCAAAATAATGTCAGCTCTGGGATAGTTTACAACCTTAAGCTTCCTTTTGCTATCGCTATCCGTCAGCTACCAAGTCAGGAAATACTGTTTGGTGAGCTAGGGCTCTCTCATGTTGCATTGCAACAAAAGAAATGGCTGAAACATGCGGCAAAGGGATATTTCTGCACGCACAAAGGAATAGATGCATAACATCGCTACACCCACATTATGTGTACTACATTGCTTGATGCATGGACTACAGATGGACACCTTTGAAAAATGCGAATCTCGGTATCCCACACATTGCATTGCTCAGATCAGCGTTCAACTGCTCTCCCATGGGGTAAAGGCTGGGAAGGGAATGGGAATGCAGCACTGTGGTTGTGGGAGACATGAGGGAGGCAAAGCATTTGCTCTTCAGAAGAACAGAGGATTTGCCTGTGGTGGTTTACACATAATTTCTGGATCCATTTTGCAAACGCACAATACCTACTGTCTGTTTATGCAAGGGGTTTGAAGTGCTAAACCCACAACACTGAACTTGAACCTGCAGACTCCCCTTTAATGGGGAATAGAGGGCACTCAATGCTGCAACGACATGAAACCGAAATGGACATCTTGCGTCTTCTGAAGGAGGCGCCTGCTTGTGCCTGTGACACAAGTGTCCATGTGGGCGTGTATGTCATCAATGAGTGATGTAGGGTTCATTGTTGGGGCGTTCTCAAAGTACCGCCGCTATCGCAAATCAAGCTCTAAAAAATTGTCAATGCACGTCCCTCCATCATCCAGAGAAGGTGTACTTGCATGCTGAAGTCGTGTTGTGTGCCTTTGAGATCTTTCAGTCATTTTCGCGCCTGAACTAGTGACAAACACAGATTTTTTTCTATTAGTTCAGAAAATAGTGTTTTTGTAGTTTTTGGTTTACGTCAATATGAATACACATATCGTTTCCCTCCTATAGATATATATTATCTCCACCACCACTTTTCTTTCCAATGAATATGCATACAATTTTAACACATTTGTTGGTGATAGCCAACCCCACGACAACCAGCTCACATATGAATGACACCGTACGGAATTAATTAGGCCGGCTGCTGTTTCTATTCTTGCAATATGATGGAGAATAAAATCAGCATGAGAAAGTGCTATTTAGAAATTAATAACCCAAGGTGAATTTTCAATTAAGGGACAAATCTGTTGTGTAAAATTGATATAACTCGTTCAAACTAGATGAGCCATAAAGCCATATTTAAGTTCTTATACCGCACCTGATTGCTGGTTTGCTGATTGCAGTGGCATATTTCTGGACTTGCAAGAAGAACGATCCAGTTTCCAGAATTCTCTACTCACACATAGCATTTGCAGTGACTCTACATGGTGCGGTGTGTTTTTTCTTGTTTGTATGTGTTTATTCTTGTTTGTGTGTGTGTGTGTGAGTAGTTTCTTCTTTCAGGAACAACTAGATAGAGTGGAGAAAACAGAGAACATTCACAACTTGTGCAAGTACCTTTTCCCATTAGTAGATGCTGTCAAACTATTAGCTCCATGTGAGTCTGAAGCGCTTTAGAGCTGTAATTAGGGGGCTATAATTACAGTAAACCTTAATTGGACTCAATAATCTATGGAACATAATGTACAGAGTTGATTCAATATGTTACAATAATACTGCTATTATGACTTCCACTAATTAAACAAATTAAATAATTGTCATAGTCATTCTCATCAGCAGCGGTCATTCCCAAAGATGCCGCTATGCAGCTTTACATGCTGAATCATGGCATCAGTGTTATTTTGAATAATCCATATTTCTTTGGTATGCAAGACAAAGCCTGACACATCCCGGATATGCTGTACGTCATTACGGTTTCAGGTTCATAAGCATTTAACCGCCAGCCAAAAATGTTGACTGACTGACTTCATTTCTGGACAGAAATGTTGCTTTCAATCATTCAGTATTCTATGTGTCATGCACATTTGTGCACGTAATAACATACTCATACAGACCGAAGGATCAATATTCAAACCATGCAAATGTGCACACAGTGCCCGGTGGGTGAAAGGGGTTCCAGAGCAGCCAGTTGGCCCGGCTGCTGCAGTGTCATTACTGTCGCTCCGGCTCACTTGGCACGAGTCTGAATAGGCGTGCCTGCTTCCTGTGAATAACAGGCCTTTAATCGCCACAGGTTGGTAGTGTCGTTGACAGTGCAGTCTATCACCAGGAGCCCCGATGTAGCGCATGCAGGCTTATTATGAAAGTTACGCGAAGATAAGGTGCGGGCCTACGTGGATTCCCTCTGCTCAACGTATTCCATTGTTTTATCACGGGCACTCCCAGAGAGGGTGTCCTGCCAGCGCTCCAGCCTACATTGAGATCCTTGAAGAAAATGATCTCCGTTCCTTAGTCAAATGAAAGTGTGTGTAAGGGGGCGTCGGTGCCAGGTCATGAATCTTCTAATTCGTCTGCCGCTTGAGGTCCGATGAAGCAGGAGGAGGACGGGCTCGGTGTTGATTTCACCCGCTGCCTCGGTACTTTCAGATTCACTGCAAAGCCGCCTCGGAGGTTCCATCAAAAAAAAACTAAACTCCCAACATGGATCAAGGAAGACAAAGCTAGACTGAAACAAGGTTAAAAATAGTCTCAGAAGGGGATGTTTGGAATAGTAAAACCCAGGCTCACACATGCACGCACATGCACGTCATCTGCACGCACGCAGGTACGCACGCATACACACGCACACACACACACACACACACACACATATACACACACACACACACACACACACACATTGACATGCACGCACGCATGCATGAGCACGCACCTACTAATCAGTGTCAGTGAGGTGTCTTTTCCAGGGATGGTGGATGTGCTGTGCACCTTGCTGCCTCTCAGTGCAGCCAGTCAGAGCAATCACTGTCAAGTCATGTCAAGTTTATTGGTACAGCCCCTTTATCACAGTTACTTTACAGACCCCCAGTGGATGGCACCTCCTAACCTTAAGCCCTGGATACGGATAACTCTCCAAAAAAACCCAGTTGGTAAAAATGAACATACTTTTACACACAGTGGAATCGGTGCCCACTGGGAAGTAACTAAAGGTACAGTGTGAATATAACATAATAGGTATGTGTTAATTAGGAAAAAGTGTTTTCCTTACCTAAGTTTGTATAATTATATCATATTTAATGTACTGTATATTTCGATTATAAGTTAGTATGTATGGTGTGTATCTACATGGCGATTGAGTCCTATTCTATAGTAGCCCAGAACTGACAAACAGCGTTTTAAGAAAAAGTGTTTGGGACTAAAAGCTGTGATTGTGTGGGAAAGTGATTTAAACTCATTCATTCACAGGCAACAAAGCCGTATAAAAATTGACCCTGGTGCAATTAAAATAAAGTCCCTTTTTGTCGCTGAAGGTTTATCATGGTGTATGTGTACAACCCCATTCGGCTCCATCATTTGTTATTTTATTTAGGTCCGATAAGATAAAAAATTGTGTTCTATGTAAAAGGACTAGCTATGACGTACAGCTTTACAGACTAAATACAATGCATCAATTGATCCAAGAACATCTTCAATTGACCCTAGAGGTTTTCGTAGGGGGGGGGGGGGGTGGCTGTTGGTTGCAATCCCGACCCCACCGCTAAATGGTAGATAGTGGACCTTTATATATTTCCATATAAGCATGGTTTAGAATAGTCAAATAGTCCAGGCATAATTCAAAGTGAAAAGCTGTACGAAAACATTAAAAGATTACGACAGATGAAATCTCAAATCGATAATGGTTTTGGGTTAATCAGATCAGAGCAATACATTGGTCTTGATCCAAGTTATATGAAAAAACAGAGACATTAATTATGCTAAGATTCAGACTTTTAGTTTAATGAAAGTTTGATTAAATTAGAATCCAACTTATTTTTAATCAGCCAGTGCAAATTAGGAACATGGGCCTTAGTTTCTGACTCCCGTCTCTTAAAATAGACTCTCTCTCTCTCTCTCTCTCTCTCTCTCTCTCTCTCTCTCTCTCTCTCTCTTCCCTCTCTCCCCTCTCTCCATCTCTCTCGTTTTTCGACTCACGTCTGCACTATGTATGCAGTGTTTTGACTCATAAATAAATACAACTATTTATTAGTCAAAATACTGAATACATTTGGCCATGATAATATACGATATGTTTTAAACATTTTGAGTATGCTCTGCATCCATTTGAGCCATTTGATAGAAATGGTCATCATAAAAAGTTTTCATCCACGCCTTATATCCTGCTCCCTCATTCTGTTCATAGAGGCTGATCTTTGATATTCCTCGGGGGTCCACGTCGTAGCTACATCAAGATGCCCTGAGGCACATTGATAATCTTCAGCTATGAATTCACATTAAAGTTGCATTATCTCACTTTCCCTTGGTCTAAGGATAACCCTACAAGTTCCAGGCGACGATCTCACCGGTAACCTTGTGGTATCGATGTGTCCTGTAATAGGGTTTGCCGTATGCGGTTTTGCTTTCTCGACACACACACACACACACACACACACACAAACAAGTGTGTGTGTTTTGCTCTCACTAGCTATACTGACAAATCTGTGTTTCTCTCTCAAATCTCATCGCAACAAGCAGCCCTCTTGTTTTCTTAACCTTGACCACGGTGCTGAAAATCCCGGTTTTGGATCAGCCGTATTTGGGCCCCGTTCTACACCCAGGAAGCGGGCCCCAATAACAATTGGAGGGAGGGGGGTTGTGGGTCCTCAGATGAGTTGTGGTTGAAGCCCGGAGCTGGACGGAGGTTGAGGAGGAGGCAGAGAGCCGTGGTGTGTAGGAGGCTTCTCCGCAGCTTGGCTCCGCTGTGCCCGCATTAGCTAGAACGCTGGGGCCTGGTTATCGGAAATCTTACCAAGGGACAGATCAAAGACAGTGCAGGGGGCCCACGTTCAGCTCGCAAACTGTGTGTGTGTTAGTGTGTGTGTGTGTGTGTGTGTGTGTGTGTGTGTGTGTGTGTGTGTGTGTGTGTGTGTG
>JAOPJL010000053.1:13801835-13818285 GCA_027123545.1 Trisopterus esmarkii | reverse complement strand
TGTGGAGCAGACTGACCCCTGTAACCAGGGAAGCTAACTATCTGTGGAGCAGACTGACCCCTGTAACCAGGGAAGCTAACTATCTGTGGAGCAGACTGACCCCTGTAACCAGGGAAGCTGGCTCTGCTGATAAATCAAAATCCAAACTTGAAACCTATCTCTTTACTCTCTCTCATTGGGCTCCTCATCCAGCTCTCATTACAGGTAAATCTATCTGTTAGCCAGCACTAACCTGCCGGTGATACTAGATGAGTGGTCTTCTACATGGTGTTTGTCCACCCCGCTCCATCTATTCATAGTGCTGTCTCTGATTTAGTGTGTTGTGGTGATCGTGACTGACACCTGGCCACCCCATTTCACGGATACAAGCTAAGAAAGAGGAATCCTTGACTTTGCGTTCCTTCTCAAAGGTTCATCCTTGGGCATTAAAGGAATTTTTCTAGCCCTTTGCAAGAGGCCCTTTGTAACTGTGATAACAGTGATTAAGGGCTATGCCTCTACAATGGCCTGTACTGGACTTCTCATAGTCTCAATATTGTCAAGCTTGTGCTGGAGGTCCGCAGCTATGGCCGCATCTTTCTCCATCAACACCCTTTACTTCATTCATTTCAACATGCTCTATTCCTCCTGGGATTGAACTGCACACACACGCGTTTAGGTACACCCAATTATAAACCGTGATAAAGTTAATTGAGCGGTTTATACTTTTCCTAGGAGTCGTGAACTTACAGCCATATAAGGCAGTCTTTGCCAAGTGTTTTACTGTAGCTGGACCACCTCTTCCTCCAACCTCTTTACCTTGGTGCTCAGGTCTGTTTCCATGGTATTGACTGGTCATTCTAGAATGACCTGTCATAGCTAATTAGCCATAACCCTTCAGCTGTGTCCCGAGAGTCATGCAGGTAGGCTTTACCACCAGCGCTGCATGACAGTTTAGCTGAGACAGACAGTGAAGTGTGTGTGTGTGTGTGTGTGCGTGTGCGTGTGCGTGTGCCTTAGTTTTATAGGGTCAGGGTTGCAATGCAAACACACACACACACACACACACACACACATACACACACACACTATGTTCATGTACTTATAAATTATGTATTATTGAATCATAAAACATGAATACATTTTATTTATGCAATGAAACAACCAATTTATTTTAATGCCGGACAACATCGATATTATTACATTTGACTTACATTACCTTTAATATCTGACAAAAAGTAAGGATCCAAAATTAAACTAGAAAATGCATTTCCTGCCGACAATGCAGTGAGTGCTGTAGTGCTTGGGTGGTAGTAACTTGGAAAGTTTTGATACAGATTGTGAAGCCTACTGAACCAGAGAGACATTGAAAGACAGGTATTTGAAGGTAATTAGCTCTGTAAAGAGTGACAGCTTGAGTCTACAATATTGACATTTTTCCACTTTTTTTCATATTATTTTCCATTAATATCTGGGGCCTTAACAGTTTTCAGCAGTTCTTATTTTCTTGTGGATTTTCTCTTCAAGGACTTTGCTAATATAAAAAATTAGGAACGTTATCTCTTTTATTCTGGCACCAAAGCTATGTGCCATGTCCTGTTAGTCAATTAATTAGTGTTTGAATGCAACAGACTTCATCAAGTTCATGAATTAAGGCTACACATTTACATTTAGCAGACGCTTTTATCCAAAGCATCTTCCAACGGTTCAAACACACATTCACACACTGAGGGCGGTCAGCCATGCAAAGGAAAGCCAGCTCTTCGGGAGCAGTTAGGATTAGGTGTGGAGGGACATCTCGACACTCAGCTAAGAGGACCCAGGATCAAACTAGCAACTTTCCGGTTACAAAGCAACCTGCTCTACCTCCTGAGCAAAGCTGACATATGGCCAGTTCCAAACCTTTTCCATCATTTGGACCTACACTATTTATTTGCCAGATGGTTCATTATTTTCCACATTTTGCTGTTACCTTTGGCTGAATCTATAATAATAATAGTAATAATAATAATAATAATAATAATAATAATAATAATAAAGAAATCTGCCTTGGCCTTCTTCAAATCATTTACCACTGTGTTTCATAAACCAGTACAAACTAAACGGTCTAGCCTTAGTCCAGATTTATGGACAGATTTCAGAGCACTGAAGTTGTGTTGACCACTCGTTTCAATTAAAATGATCATCGACAATCATCATCAAGTATCCATATTGATTGATATGAGGATGACTGTTGACAACCAGTCTTGTTATTGTGGGGACCATTGAACCACTGCGAGCAGGCAGGAGCGCCTGAATCTTCTCAATGGCCCCTGTTGTGTGTGTGATCGGCGGCGCGCGCTGCTTTATGCACAGTTCCATGAGAACACGTACGCGCATGCGTAAACGGAGAGCGAGGAAGGGCGAGGTGAACGGAAGAGGACGTATCGGAGGGAAGGGGAAGGGCTGCGTACACACGTCACGGGGAAATATAAATTAGCAGGCGCTAGGTACTATTTCATGTCTATATCTATTTATTGATACATTTTCCCACGTGTGTTCGTGATATCCTGAGACCGGTTGGAAGTCATTCGTTCGGGCAACAACAACAAAAATCCAGCGACCAGTCGCCCACTAAGAATGAGGGACAATGTGACTGGTTGGAGACACTGAACTTCCCGTCAGACTGACAGAGGCTAAAAGGCAACGACGACGTTTGGCTTTTGTCTAGGACTTTAACACTAAGGCAGTTTGACTGAGTCGTGGCCATTGCCCTCTGCTTGGTGAAGAAGAGACATTTGTTTCGCGGACGTTGCCTTGCTTCTTTACTGCAGTGCGAGAGGGTGAGGGTGCAACACCGCTCCAGCTGCAGCAGAGAGCCGCGGACGGCTGAATGAGGGATTTGCGTTGACCACCAGCAACCTGGCCAGCTGTATAGCAACCATCCTGTCAGGTTGACTATCATGGAAACCTTGCCTGGATAAATCCACCCGAGTACACCCCCCCCCCCCCCCTCACCCCCTCGGACCTTCGCTCGGACACGACCCTCGGGCGCTGTCCTCGCCGGGGGGTGCAAACCAACCCCCGGATCGAAGTAGTTACGGGAGTCTTAGGGTTTGGTTTCCTGGCCCCTTCCCTGCCCATCTGTCGCTCTGGCCGACCCGAACCCAGCCCGACCATGGCAGGGAATCTGAAGAAAGGTGGGGGGCTCATCGGTATGATGAAGGATGCGTTCCAGCCACACCACCACCACCTCCACGCCCACCACCAGCCGGGCGCCGTGGACAAAAAGACGGTGGAGAAATGTTGGAAACTGATGGACAAGGTTTGTGATCTTCTTAGCCAGCTGTTTGCGCTGCTGTAGGTGTTAGCGACATGGCTAGTTAGCTTAGCTGAGTAGCTATTTGCGAGCTAATCTGCTGCAGCCTTCTGGTGCCCAGCAAGAGGAAGCAGGCAAGCTAGGCAGTCGAGAAGGACATGCATCTCAGATAACTCACGTTGGACCTTCTAGTGTGAAACAAACTATTAAAGGCCAAGTCAAATAAACCTACGACTAATGATGATGATGTGTTTCTTCATATTGGGCCAGAGACATAGAGCCGCTAAATGGTCTGTTGTTCGGTACGAGGGTTATGCTTTGCTCTTAACAGCTCTGGTCCTTCGGCACACATTTGTTAATAATAAGCATCGAAATCCTTCCAACTATAAAGGTCAGGTTGGTTATGATCCGCACTACACTGTGCGAATTGAGCTTAATTCAGTGAGGTTTCTGGAGTGGCTCACAAGGAATGATCTCCAGTAGCCTACATCGTTGACATGACCACTATCCACCACCTATCAGAAACAAGGCTTTAACAAACCTTTGTCACACTAGATAACGTGGCCGTTTAGGTTGGTTTATAATGTTACACAGGCGTCTCGTTTCGGCGCTTCAACTTCTCGGAAAAGTCCGTAGCCGCTTTGACCCCCGTTTCCTGTGTGATTCCCACATCATTATCAGACCAATGAGAGGACAAGACAGCCTTTTGTTTCTCTCAGCTCAAGTCGAGGTCTTTAGAATTAGGTTAAAGTGACAAAGTCTATCAAAGTTGCTTTTTTAATTCATTTATTTTATTATATTCATTCGTATTATGTTTGGTGAATCTTCAGTGGGAAGGTGTCACCTATATATTTATTGATAATAGCTCCTCAATGTCAAACATCTTTGTTTATATTGTTTAGTTAAAATCATAAGAAAAGTAATAGGATTGATTCACGTTCCCTTCAAGAACATATGGGAGTCTCCTGATAATGTTAATAAAAGTGAACTATTTATTTGCCACAGTGTACAAAGGATATTAATTGGATCCATCTCAGAGAATCCATTCACAGTTTTCTGATACATACATTTCATTGATGTACAGCAATTCATTCATATCATTTGAGTATTAAATTAATGAATTATTAATCAAACAACAATGCGGTCTTATATTCTGCCTATCATGCTTTTGGACTGGATGTAGATGGCTTCTTCAGGTTATGATTGGCAATATTATTGTTGTTAGCATAATGTTTTGATTGGCATCTTTTAGTTATTCGATTTGTGTGTATTATATCTCCAGCGTGGGTCCTTTTTATGCTTGCTTTTTTGCAGAGTTGAATTATATGAATTGTGAAGTAGGGTAACAAGATAAAATAATGATGCATCATGTGACCTTTAAACAACAATGCATTAACCAATGCCTACAGTATTTCAAAACCCTGTATTTTATTGTGGATGTTACGTTCAACTTCTTAAAACAAACCGCACCCCACCTTTACGCTTAACTTACTATCTATCTTAGCATCCTGAAACAATAATGGTGGAATCATTTGCAATGATACTAGATCTAATACAGTCGCTGTCATTCTCTCGTAGTATCGGAAGACTAGTGGAATGTGGTTTGTTCACAATATGAATTTTTATGATTACTGACCGAACTATGTACAAACAAGAACAACAGCAGACAGGAGAGGAATGCAGCTTAGCTTGAAGGCAAATATTTAACACCAGTCATGCCACCTTGAGTGATGTGAGAGAATAAACAGTGATTAAAAGTGCATAATTATGCATAGACTTAATTATGGATGAAGACTAAATGTGTATGAAAGTATACTTGGCTTTTGGATAACTTAACCACCCCTTAGCAAACAATGTGTCTGTTCTTTTAAATAGTCTAGGTTTGCAGGGCTCGGCTAGCACAAAGTTGGATTAGCATGGAGGAATGGGGGAGTTAGTAACTGTAATTTTGCTGTAGGTTTATGAGCTTTGAACAAGCTCCTCACGTATCAAACATTCTCTTGCTTCTTCTAGTTGTGCAAACATAAAGTGAATTACCTGAATGACAAAGTGAATTGTGACCAAGTTACTTTGAGTCTCATGGATTGGGGTCATGCAAAGTATTTTCATCTTCCTGTAGGATGGTTTTGATATCCCACCCTCAAAGTGTATTTAGAAGCTAAGATAGGAAATTCAACCTGATGGTTTGCCATTCAATTGTTGCCATCAACCAAAATAAGTGCCAGCACCGTTTTATTTTATTCATAGCCTTTTTACTTTGACTTGAACAGGATCTTAAAGGTACAATATCTTACAATGACACCCAAGTGTTATGATTTTTTTTTGCTCCAAATTCACAATTCCCCGGCACCTCTTTGCCAGTCTCGAAGCTCCTTTGGGTTACCAGGTTCAGGACACTGAATGAGTGCAAGACGATCGCACATTATATTTGAAGACGATTGTAATTAATATACGACAGTGTCGAGGTGTCGCTGGGCGAGATGCCTAACCCTAACTGCAGTCTTGCTGGTTGACACCGATGTCGATGTGCGAATGTGTGTGTTAATGTAATGCAATACTGTAAAGCACTTTGAGTGGCCACTGGTTAAAAGAGCCCTGTATAAATGCAGTCCATCTACCATTTATCATCAGCTAATGTATACATTTACTAATGTATTGTACAGTATTTATTGTTTGCAAATTATAAACAAGCTCATGTGGCATTCGTCTTAAAATCCTCCTGGGCTCTAAGCTGTCTCCATTTTTCAAATGCATCTTAAGGTTTTACCCCTGTGTTAGCCGGCCCTTGCCTCAGAGAAAGGCTGAGGCTTTTTGGGTTGGTTGGCATCTAGTATAATCAGTTGATCTAGTTTGGTTGCTTGCTTCCACGGCTGCAGCACTCTGTGTTTATGCGCTAATTTGTTTCATATCTGGCAACCCAGGGTACTTGGAATCATAACAAAAAGAAACACTAACTTGAAGACCCCTAATCAAAATTTAAAAGGACCGCATACTGGCTGTAGCATTGTTGTCGGAGAAGCCTGAATTTCTACCTAGCATGTTTCCTTCATCTCTGATGTCATATCTTTGTCATTTTACGATTTGGTAAAGAACATTTGTTTCACATTGCTCCTTTTAAGTAAGCTATTTTATGTCTTGTATGGTATATTTCCCCTCAGCACCAGTAATTGCTTTTATACATAGTGTCATAAGTTATGAGAGATGTAAGTTATGTTCCAGTGACAATGTTGCACAAACTCAATTACAGTTCTGTGGCAGTGGACGAACAGAAGTGGATGATTATTTTGATGTGAATTTGGTTCAACTACATGTCAATTTGAAAAATGCTTAATCGTCAATGTTTGACAAACTTTCATGTTTTTTTACTTTTACACTGCTACCTGATGGGATCGTCTAACCTTGTTCAGTTATTATGAAATGTTCCCCTTCTGATGTTGATGATTGATGCAAGTTGTCCTGTTTTACATCGTTGTGATTTCAGGCAGTAGGGAGAAGTTCAAAACTAGATCTCACTCTCTTGTCTGTCTCTTTGTGAGGTTGTTATATATGGGGGAATATTCAGAAATACCGTGTAGCTTGTAGGGTTAAGCTAGAGAGGGTTAGAGTTGATTAGTTGTCCTTCTTATATTTACATTTAGGGCATTTAGCAGACACTTTTATCCACAGCGACTTACAATAAGTACATTTGTCATAAGAAGTGACGGTAGCCTTCAGTGATCAGCTGAAACTACCCATTATTGTCTCTTATACGAGTAGTTAAAAAACACAGGTTTAGGTTTTGGTTTTACAGTCCACTGGGCTTTTAAAGGCCATTTTCTTCTTGCCCTTTCTCACAACACTGTAATTTCACATTCTGTATATCTCTACTTTAGCATTGATTCCAACAATATTGTGCTTTATGGTCAAGTGTCCTATTGGATAGTAGAGCTATGTTACCATCGCAACCTGTGCATTAAATAAATAAAGCCTAGCATTTTTATTTTATTCCACCCTTTCACGCCCCCCCCCCCTTCCTTTCCTAATCCTTTTATTGCTGCAGGTGGTCCGCCTGTGCCAGAACCCAAAGCTGGCTCTGAAGAACAGCCCGCCGTACATCCTGGACCTGCTGCCAGACACCTACCAGCACCTCCGCACCATCCTTTCCCGCTATGAGGGCAAGATGGAGACGCTGGGGGACAACGAGTACTTCCGAGTCTTCATGGAGAACCTCACCAAGAAAACCAAGCAGACCATCAGCCTGTTTAAAGACGGCAAGGAGCGGATGTACGAGGAGAACTCGCAACCCCGGTGAGCAAACGCATGCTTGGTTGTACACTGGTGGTGGTGTTAGTAGAGGTAGCACTAGCAGTGATAGAAGACCTTGGCAGAATGGACCTGTTCTGCAGTTGTTCCCAGGATTTGAGTGCTGTGAGCAATGCAAGTACAAAACAATGTGCCAGTTACATTTAAAGGCAGGATGGTTTTGCCAATGTCGCATGTGGAACGACAATGTGGTTTGTGTTCAGAATGCAACACAGCACACTTTCAGCTGCACAACTTTCATGTTGTTTGTGACTGTTTGTGGCTCTAGATGTCATCCTACTAGAACTTACCCCTGAAGTTTGTTTTTATGTGTCACCATCCAGTGGCAAGTCAAGCTTTCCTTCCTTTGGTATCTTGCAATGTTTGCTTTTCTTATACTCTTGGCAAAGCTTCATCTCTTTATGGAAGCAAAAGTTGTTACAAAATGGATTTACAATTTAGTTTCAGTTTAATCTGACAATGAGTGGCTAACTGACGTGCGTACTGTATATAGCGTAACATTTTTAAAAATGATATGCAATTTTACACCTAGAAAACATCTGTTATGCTCGTTATGTCAAGACCTTGAACAATAAATGTCAACGTGGTTACTCAATTCTTGATCGACCCTACTTTAGTGTTTCCTACACGACAACAGTAGAGGACTTGTTTTACAGTGAAGTTTTCATTTCCAGGTCTGAAGGAATAAGGACGAAGCACGTTGTTAAAAAGCGACTATTAAACCAAGTAAAGGAGGGTCTGGTTAGGCCTAGCATACTGGGTGAAAGATTACAGACAGACACAGGCTTGTGGGTTGCACTCTTCATCGGTCAACAGAGTTATTAGGCCTGTCAATCATGTTTACCCTTTATACTCCTCAAAGTTTCTTGGTTGTGAGCAGTAGAAACAGAGGCATTTTGCTGTTCTGCATTGTTCTGTTTAGAAACCACATTTTGCATTATTATTGATAATGATGTCCCATCATTAAGGGATGGCTTGACGGTGGACATTTGTGTAGCATTTGAAATATGAACATGTTTTGAGTTGCAGATACTGTTAAAGTATATGAAGGGATTGCTGAACAAGTGTCATAAATAGCTGGCTTGGAGTATACTTTAATATATTTGCACCACAAAAGAAGATAAGTTAAACAGAATAGCTTAGCTTTCATTATAAGTTTGCTGGAGATTTAACTGACTGGAATGATGATGGAACCCTGAAATACATTGGTGTGTTCAAACGCCTTCTTATCATAATTCAATGGTAGGTTAGATTACATTATGAATCGCCTATGGGGAAACATGAATTAATAAGGCTGCATCTATGATGTGATGCATGTGCATTTGTCTTTTAAAGCAGTTCCCCTAGCTCAAACGGTCTAGTCAATGAGAAAAACTCACATTGTACTGCAATAGTTTTTATCTGTGCCTTTTGGGACACATCCTTGTCTGTTCTTCCATGGAGAGGCCTTGTTTTAATCTACAATGGCAGACTTGAACAGGTTCCGAGAATAAAAGGAAGCCTGTAGCACAAGCCTCCCCTTAGATTAATTATCACAGGACTACAAGAGGCATTTTTCGGAGCGAAATAATTCAATTCATTCATTGTTATTATACCATTAAACTAGGGGAACACACAGTTGCAGCAGAAAATACATCCTGGTCCGAAGAGTTCTAAGCACACGCACGCACATGCACAGCTCACAGCGCAGCATACAAAGACATCTACTGTCCTGTGCAAGAAGGCAGTGGCACTGACTCTGCCCAATGGATATCAGCCCACAGGCAATGCTTAGGAATCAACCAATGCCATTAAGCCTGGAGGGAGCCTAGCCTGGGGTTTAAACTGCAACAGATGTTAGCACATGGCTTTTTCAAAGCTTTTTCAAAGCCAATGATTGAAATTGATTTGAGATTAGTTTGGTTGCGCACAGCTATTCCTTTCTTTAATGTTCACCTCCTATTTGTTTTGTACTACTACACCCTGCCTGCCTTAGAGCATGCACATCACTGTAAAATGTCCTAGTGTCAAGAATGGAGTGCAGCGTGGGAGGGTATACTGTGTTGTGGTGTCCTGCGCATTTCTCCACAATCACATCCGCCACCGATTCTGAACCCCTTGCTTATCTACGGTTTTCTTCACAGCCTCACTTAAATTGAGTTTCACAGCCTCTGCTAGATTTCCCTCGAGACATGATGTTCATTGACATAGCATTTACTAGACTTGGCCACACTGTAAGCTAAACTGAGTAGACGGTGGGGAAGCAATATATTTCTATATAGCCATTTATTTCTTTAAACTATAAAGTCTGACGACCCATAGTCAGATCGGTCACGGTGCAACACAAGATTCAGACCAAACACTTCCTGTTTTTACTACACCTTCCCCTGTTTCTAACATGCACCAAAGAGGATTTTTCTGTCTGTTCCATCAGAAGGCCAAATTGAGAGCCGATCTTATCACCCACCCAAACACTACTAAATTGTGCTGCACTCACTACATTTATATCAAAATATCTCTTTACTTCGGTACCCTTTTTGCAGCAGATCTTACACTTGCCATAAAAATACTTCATATAGCTTCTCCATAGCTGCCGAAACTGAAAAGAACACCCCATCCACCACTGAATCTGAATTGTTTTGACCTCACTGTGAGAGACTGGCTGGCTTGATCTGTCTTCCTGTGCTATGCTACCATTGCATCCTGACCCTGGTAAATACATTCTACTCACAGGAACTGGCACCATATGAGCTAAAGAGGAAGCCAGCCGTATTGTTTTCTGGTTTTGCATTTATATTATAGGTGACAATGGGAAAACCTCTTGCTTTTACAATGCATGTCCGTTGACGCTGAGGAAGCCACGCACAAGCATATTTTTACTTTGGTTTACAAAATCGCAAAAAGTAAAGTAGTAAGTATGGTGAGTTATGCACTGCCTTCAACTACTGCTCATTGGCCCTTCCCAGCCAATGCATTCCTTATTATTGAGCAGAGGCATTTTACTATAGTAATAATCTGTTTGACCTTCCATAATGGGTTCACTTTTTCATTCCATATTCCAATTTAATATCAAACATTGATTGTGTTACTGCTGTAAATATTTCTAATCTGTGATGAATTTATATTTTTAGCAATTCCTTAAGAGATGTAGACAGGAGCATGAAACATATGGACAGGATAAACAATACAGTAGTGCCAAATAACACCACCTGCTCTGGCAAAGAATTAATGTTTCAATTTCTGATCTATTTTTAAAAGCTTTTTTGCTATACAACCTGCTTTCAAGCCAGATCGCTGTTGCACCTCCTTCATGAAAGAGATAGGGTTAGATAGATTAAACCAACCAATATTATCTTTAAAAAAAAAAAAAAACTTTGAGGATTTTCTTCCTCAAAAGAGGAAACTGAACCATGCTCTAGAAGCAACACAACCGAGAAGCTTTCGTAAAAAAAAAGAAAAAATCTAAAGCTAAAGTAGTCATAGCCATCACCTTCCAAATGGGGCTCTTCCCAAGTTAGTCACAGGGAAATCTGTCCCCCCCCCCCTGTTAGAATTCTATCCTAAGTTTGAGAACAAAAACAGCCATGACTCCACATGCAGTCATCCAATTGTTTCTACAGTTTTTTATACCAAACTGGCCTTTTCTTTTTAACTTGCATTTAGCTAGAGGTATATGGGCAATCAAACTCATCCATGTTGGTAGTTAAGTGTTAGACTCAAGATATATGTATATATCACATACTGAATCGATATTCAACTTTTGTTCATAGTCATGTGTATTTTAATGTGGTTTTAAACGTTAGGTTTTCCATGCACTCAGTAATGCTAGTAAAATGCTGCTGTGCCTGACCACCATACCAGGTGTCTCAACATCAATGCACCTCCTTGCTCCCATTTCACGTTTTCTTCTTAACTTTCTTTGCGCTTCCAACACCTGGACTTCTATTTCATTTTTTGACAGAAAATTGTTGGTCTACCTGCTGCTCGGGATGGATGGTAGATTACAGAAACAGTCTTTAACATGGATAAATTAATTCCATTTATACTTATGGCCTTGGTGCCTTTGTGATTGATGTAGCCAAGCTAATGCAAGCAGAGAATAACATTGTTTTTCAATGATATTTGCAAATCAAATCTCTGCCCGCTGTTGTTTGATACGCATGCTTAAGTGTCTTTCTTCCAATTTTCTATTTCAATAAACTTGGGTCTGCATGCAAAACAAAGGTGCTTAAACCAAGAGGTGTACTCAACCCAGTGTTTAACCAAGAGGTGTACTCAACCCAGTGGTTAACCAAGAGGTGTACTCAACCCAGTGGTTAACCAAGAGGTGTACTTAACCCAGTGGTTAACCAAGAGGTGTATTCAACCCAATGGTTAACCAAGAGGTGTACTCAACTACTATGGGACTAATAAAGGATTATCTTATCTTAACCCAGTGTTCCACAAGGTGTACTTAACCCAGTGTTTAACCAAGCGGTGTAGTCAATGCAGTGGTTAACCACGAGGTGTACTCAACCTAGTTGCCCAGGGACTTGGTTTTCCCTGCCTTCTAGAAAGGATGCCAATCAGGGAGCCCACAAGAAATGGGGTCCACACAGATAATTTATAAGTTTATACATTATGTGTTTGTTCAATCACGTTGGCAGTTGTGTACTGCATATGTACAGAACACATCCTCTCCTCTCGCAATGACTGCACAACATCCAGCCCACTAATGCCGCTAGTTTTAGGGGGGGGGCAGGTCTGTTATCTAAATCTCTAATTTCTCACTCCTAGCAAGGATTGTGTTTTTGTTTCACCTGATGTATTTTTAACACTTGAGTTTCATGAAAGACGGCATGAAAGACACTGTGTCTAGGTTTTGGCTCTGCCCCTGACTGGATCTTGGCAGTTAATGTGGTTTGAAGTGACATGGATGGAAATGCTGATGTTGTTTTAGTGGTTTACAATACATGTAATGGCAATCCCAGGTGTTGCACTGGAAATGGAAAAAAACATTTTACACGTGTGATGATAGCCAACACACACTGGCATTCACTTGTGTAAAAAAGTGTAATACAGGGGGTTATAGGGTCTCACTGTGTTTATACAGGGGTAATACCGGGGGTTATAAGGTCATACTGCGCGTCTACAGAGGTTCTACTGCATCTATACATGGGTAATATACATGTTGTATAGGGTCATAGTGCGTGTATAAAGAGGTCTCACTGAGTTATACAGGTAATACCAGGGGTGTTTAGGGTCAAACTGTGTGTATACAGGTTACTTATTAATTAAGTAAATGAGTATTCAGGCAAATCAGAAACTTTGACATTAATATTGAAATATAAAATATTAATTAGAAATAACTCTTACAAATACATGTATACATATAAAAAAGCATGATTTATCGTTTTGCGGGTTTGCAGTCATGCAATGATTAAATGGGTTCATTCAACAACGTTCAAGTTTTACAATAATAATAATAATAATAATAAACGTCTGACACGATTTGAAAACGGAAAGAGAAATGTAGAGCAGCATGTTGCTGCTGTTGTGGTGTATCTAAAATCACATCCAAATAACAGTCGTACAGTTGGAAGAGCATGCACTGAATTAGCGATGTGACACAATAAACTAAAGACGCGACCACCGGGCAGCAGCACTCCTGAATGCATCATGGGATGTTTTATTGGCAATACTCCGCCATATTCAGAGGCCTCCAGAGTTGTTGTACACAAAAACATAACATTACAATATATCGCAACCTAGGCTCATAAAAATTTAGTTTTGGTCACATTATGTGTGAGAAACTCTTCGGCAGCTCAAACACGACAATGTCTTCCCATAATGACAAATAATTTGACGATTTAATAAGCCATGACCACAAAACGAACATGATAACGTTATTCTAATGTGACATCACAATGTTCAAGCCATACAGAGCCATCCTTTGGTCAATGTCTCTACCCTATAAGAAAAAGGTTAACAATAACTAAATTCAACTTGATAGGTCAGGTTTCAAAATTTCCGCTTTGGTTACAACATTCATTCCCCTCTTCCTCTTCTCGAAATGAGGCAAATAAAAAACAGACAGGTCAGACAGGTCCTAGCACATTAAACAGTGCTGTGTCTGTCATTGTCAATGTTGAGCTGAGCTCAACACGACATTCTTGGCTACCTTAGACTATGTCATGCTTTTGCCTGCTTGCTAGTGACGTGAGCAATGGCACTTTGTTTTTTCGAATTAACAGTTTGTCCATCAAACCAGCTTTCATTTTGAAAGCCTGGATGGATATATAACAGTTTCATATTTAAAAGGGAAATTACAATTGCATGCCTATCTCCTTTTGGCAATAAACCATAAGGGTTAATGCAGAACTTCAGATTGCTTCAAAATAAGTGGTCTGATTGTTTCTAGAGTGGAGAAGGCTACATTTCCTCTTCCAGTGGTTAACATTTCTGATGTCACGACTAGAAAAAAGGGGAAGGCCGAATTTCCATCCAATGGTGCAATTGCTGTATACACACCCTATAAACACGTGTACACGCACACAAATGCACCACAATGTTTCCCCTTCACCCTAACCAGTGCCTCGATATTGTTTTATGCTTTATTTTCCTTGTTGGTTTTTTGTCAGCATTTTAATAGCCATGGGGACAATCCGTCACATCTTGTGCTCCATGGCTGACCCTTCCCACTGTGCATTGGTGCACTAGTGCATCGGTCACTGTGCAGTGCAGTCGCCTGGCTGACTACTGCCTTATCACAGCCAGCAGGAAACGGGAAAGGAGCAGTCAGCTGCAGGGTCAGAGGTCAAGCTATCACATTAGGGGGAAGGGATTGTGAGCAACATACAAATAAATAAGCTATATTCTGTCCAAAAGCCTGTTGGGTTCCATGGTAATGGCCATGAGTTGTGGAGTGGAGAGAATATTACAGGCTTGCGATGATCCACTTGTGGGTGAGCATGAAGCGCTGCGCACTTTTACCGCTATGGCCCACTGACTTCACATCCTCCTTGGCACAGCGGCCACTGAAATAGCAGTAGCAGTTCTAGGGCTAAGCCATCAGAGTGCTGGCTTCCACTCAGCAGACACACAAACTACAGAGTGGACATTGTGCTAACCAACTGCCCCTGAGGATGGGAGGAAGAGACAGAGGCAGAGTTGTGCATGAATAGAAAGAGACAAAGGGGGCATGAAAAGATGATGATACTGAAAAAGATATTGGCTTACACTCACTGCCTCTCTCTTTCTGGCTGTCTGATTCTTAGACATCACATTAAGAAATTGCTGATTGCACTGTTTATAATTGACATTGTGTCAAGAATGGGTGTCTGTGAGATGAAATCTTGGTAAAAAATCTTTCTTTTGGCTTTTTTATAAACCTTCCTCCTTCTCATAATGACCTTGTTTGTACATCAATACGTGCCCAAATCTGGCTAAAAACGGATCTTAATTGATTTCTCATCCTCTGAATTCCTTAGAAATCTATTAATTAATTGGTGTTAAAATTGTGTGGGTGTGTAAGTCGGCAGGGGTTTAAACTGTGCTAGATGAGGAAACGTCAGCATTTAGAGTGTGGCAGTATAGAGCTCCGGTTATACGCAGCGCCTTGAGTGTTTGGGTAAGTGGCTTGATAACGGATACGCAGCAGATGAAGCGCCACGTGCATAGAGGGGGTTAAGGGGGTAGAGCCCAGATTAAATGAGGGACGACCACAGAGAGGCGGACAGTGGATAGATGGGGTGGCAGCTTCAAGGCAGCACGGCGGGCCGGGAGCAGAGGAAATGGAGTAGGACCCCCTGTTGGGAGGGGACATGCTGCAGCAGACACGCAGCTCACTGCTCATCTGTGCAGATATGAAACCGTGGATGGAGCACAAGCATTTGCTTGGAAGATCGAAGCCCCGCAAAGCTTTAGGCTTCAGAGATCTAGTTATTGATTGGCAAATTAAGTCATGATCGTTGATGAATTCAATTAGCCGCCCATTTTGTGGCTTGCGAAAATATGAACCTTCAACATGATGGCACATGGGAAGCTACCCTTCTGCCGCATGTAGACCTTGTCTGTTGTTTTTTCACAGTCATGTCAGTACAAGCCCTGTATTGCACCCATCTTTAGGTCAGCGAGACGCACAAAGTAGGAATTGAAGGATTAAAAACGTCCCCTCCCACCCCATAGATTACAAAGTGTTCCCCATTAGTTCAGAACTACCTTTGTGATAGCCGGGTGTAAGCATTAGCAAGATGTTAGTGATAGCTTGGTTAAAGCGTAAGCGAGGCATTTGCGTTAGATGGGTTATAGCCGGGCATTAGCGTCAGCTCGGTGTTAGCCTAGCGTGGCGCAATGTGGGGGTAGCTGCGATGCACCCTGCCGCCCCCATGGCTCTCTCTCTCGCATGTCAATGCTCCGCTCCTTGAGAGCCAAGGACAATTCCCCTCTGTGTTGCCTCGTAAATCACGCCTTTCTCTACATACCACTTCTTAGTGCTCTGCTGGGATGGCGAGGCGCCTTTGTGGCATGGTGCTATTTCCTATCCCCCTCCCCATTCGCCTTGACTCATTCCCTCTGCTTCTCCCCTCCTAGTTCTCTCCACATTGACTTCACACTCCTCTCCCCATTTGAACTACCTCTCCTCCTTCACATGCTTGCCTTTTTATTTACTTTTTTCAGATGCTACATGGGCCGATGCTCAACTTAGCCATTCGAATGCTAGTGTGTTTGTGCCAACATACCTGTAAAACAAGTCTCGCTCTGTTCTTAATTATCCTCTTCCTCTTTTCTGTCTCCCCTGACAGAAAGTTTTCCCCCATAATTATCAACCTCTAAAGTGTGTGTGTGTGTGTGTGTGTGTGTGTGTGTGTGTGTGTGTGTGTGTGTGTGTGTGTGTGTGTGTGGGTGTGTGTG
>JAOPJL010000053.1:13650333-13668793 GCA_027123545.1 Trisopterus esmarkii | reverse complement strand
ACACACACACACACACACACACACACACACACACACACACACACACACACACACACACACACACACTCTCTCTCTTTTGTGGCCTTGCTGGAGGACAGATAAGTAGAGTTGAACTGATACCTCTGAGGTTGAATGAACACCCAGTTACACTGCACCGATTGGGTAACAGGCCTCTTTTATCAGGCTTTGTTTCTCAGTTACCTGAAAAGCTGTTTTCTGTTTCAGCTACCTGTTTCAGCACCACACTTCTATCCATTCATGTTTCATAGGACATGATTTTGTTATCTTTCGTCATAATCCACACAGGATGATGTGAGACATTATGCAACACAAAAACACAAAAAAGACAAGAATTGGCTTCAGCCAAAAAGCCGCCGCAAACCGTTGTTGTTGTTCAACCAGCGTGACGCAATGGAGTACTCACGGTACGGAGCTGCTCTCCCAGTCGCTGGGCACGTTCACCGTAGTCCTGCTGGGCCCGGCCCTTCTCCCTCTCTGCCTCGTCGACGGCCTGAGTCAGCCTCTCCACCTGGGCCCTCAGCTCGCTCACATCCCGCTCCAGCTCCCCCACCTGGCTCTCCCACTGCGACTGGCAGCTGGTCAGCTTCAGACGCAGCTCATGCCTGCCCTGCTCCAGCAACTGGGGGAGCAGATGGAGGTGGAGAAGATCAGAATACAAATACTCGGCTTGCTACACAAGACATAGGGGAGATTGAGGCGTAACTTTTAGTGACAACGTCAACTCAAAGTCTTTTGTGTGATAAGAGGACACATGGAGTTGTCTTGAGAAACTATATTTTGTTGATGATTTGAACAGTCAAAAAAAAACATGCTTCTACCTAAGCCAGGATGGGATGGGAGATTGTCCACTTGGCAAGTCAACTATTGTATTAGTGATGTGATGAGGTAGACATGCAGTTGCGTGAGGTAACGTTTAGCTATTTTGTTAACCTCAAACACTTTTAAACATTCACAACACAGGTTTCTAACATTCAAACCCTGAGGGAGATTGTAGTGCATTAAGCCCAAAATCCATTTAAGTTTTGTTTATCCAAAACACACAGACACATACATATACATATATATACACACATACACAAACATGGGAACATATTGCCAAACATAAATATTCACAGAAAATGTAAACGTCAATTAAGTCCCAAAATGTAAAAACAGCTAGCCTACTATTGGTTCACAGCCCAGTGTCACCTGCAGACTGCGTGGAGGTTTTCCACGGACTAACTTGTGGCACTGTTTCCAAAACGAGGCAAAAATCCTTAAACAAAAATTGGGACTACTACACGCACGGCAACAAGTAATGAACAGTCAAGGAAAACTATCCTCGGGAGAATATTGCGCATTTGTGAACCAAATAAAAATAAACTACTAAGTCGACGTTTCTTGAGTTCGTTGAGGACTATTTCTTTATCTTGGTCATGGTGCGAAAATCTGTTCCACGTCAAGGACGTCTTATTTTCTTTATGTGGTCAAAACTAAATTTAACGATGGATTTAAAGGCAAACTTACCTCGAGTTTATCTGTGTACTGCTCATGAAGCTTTTCGCTCTGATCTTTCAGCTGACGGTTTTCCAGCAGCAATGCGTTTCCCAGCTGCGCTGCCAAAATAACCTCTTCCTCCTTTTGTTTCAAAGCGGTGAGAAGTTCACTCGGGTCTTGATCATCTGTTATTTCCTCCGTCCCATAATCAAAGAAGTCGTCCTCAAACTCCATGTTCTTGGATTTTAACCCCCATTGATCGAGTCGATCCATGATGTATCCTAATCAGTCGTTTAAATATCCAATATTTCCAATATATGTAAGACTTTCATAAATATATAATAAATATCGACTTAAAAGGAGCCGTGTAGCAGGCCTAGTGATAGACCAGGCATCAGTATTTAATCGCAAAGAAAAAGGTTTCCTCACAAGAATGAGCACCTTGTTGTAAGTCTACCTCACTGCCTTTGCGATACCGTCAGGGTTCAAGACGGGCTGCAGCGAAAAGGGGCGGGCCTTCTGTCACTTGCAACAGGTGATGTCCTCCAAAGGTAGATCACGTCACTAAAACGGTATGTCGCTAAGCAACCTTTGTTTACTAACGTGCAGTTCACACTCGTCCAATAAGACATAAAGATGTCATTCTGAGTAAGCCTGATAAGCGCAACACAGCACAAATAACATGTAGGCTGATGTTTGGAAGTAGGCCTAGTTTCAGGGTTATGTCAATTTAAGGAACAGCACTACAAATAAGATATTTTAACCAAATTAAAATTGCTTTATTATCATGGGAAACGTATTCCAGAGCAGGTTAAAGATCAAATCAAAACCAAATCAATCAAAATCAAAGTCAGCTTTATTTTCAATTCTAAAATATGTGCAAGACAAATAGAGGAATTGAAATTGCGTTTGTCTCTGATTCACAGTGCAATAAGGAGAAAAAGAGAAAATTAAAGATAAATGCCCTTTTAGCTGAATTATTTTCAAATTGTTACTGCTCTCTAATGTTGTAGTCTTCCGGCAGGCATACAAAAAGTAGGCCTATATTAATATTATTATATTATTATTATTATTATAATAATATAATATTTTATAGCTGTCACTGCAGTAACAGGAACCTTGTAGTAAACATTAATTTTAAGTTTGACAAAACATATTTTCTCGTTATGGATAGTCATTTGACCCTTTTCTGGTTATGGAGATTATTATTTGAGTGTAGGCTTTAACCCAGAGTCGTAGTCCTTTGTCCTTGGGACATGGTTGTAAAAAGTAGGATGCCTTGAATGATAGAGAAATACTACACTAGTTAATATTACAAAAAAAGATATGCTAACAGCGATGCAAGGTCCTACTGGAAATCCATAGACAAATCACAAGAACAATTTCCACACATCAAGCATAACTCTAGGCATCAGGGAAGAAATGTATACGTTTCATTGTGAGGGTGGATATAGTTAAGTTGACGTATTAGGTAACAGATGGTTAGAAGTATGGGTTAGTATTAGGCTGTTTCAGTGGAATCACCCAAGCGAAATCATGGATGTTGGGAAAAATAAGTTGAATTTAGTTGCAGCACCCTGTTGGTTGTGTGCCACAGCACCCCCCTGTGGTGGATCCTGGAACATCAGTCCTCTGTTTGATCAGCTCAAACGGATTCAGAACACGCGCCTGTAGAAATAGTTTTACATCAACATCATCCACTCACATATTCAGAAAATATTCTTCACCCTTTCCATTGTTAATTGAAACACAAACATGCAGTTGATACCGTTGCCTTATAGATAACCGATTCATTTTTAGGATATATAAACCAATAAATGGTGTAAATGCACCTCATAGTACAAGTTGTGTGTGAAACTTGGTTATATCATTGACATGCTTTATGGCCATGCAGATTTGTGGCTCATTATGCCTTATATCAGTGGAAATACGTAACAAGCTCATCATATCAGCATGTCAAGGTCCATCTTCTCTTTGAAAAAGGCAGTATGATTATTGTTATCACCAGCAGCCATTGAATCAACCATTTGCATATATTCAGTACATATATAGATATAGGTTTGAGTGTGAGAAATCTCTGCTTCACTGCTCATATTACCAACTTGTGGGATGACATGTGACATGTGTGGTCTGTCACACAATCAAGGTGGATCCTACAATCGTGACCTTGTGTGCTCAAAAACAAAAAACACCTATAGTTCAACATGTCTTATTTTGGGTGAAACTGTAGCACTTACTTTAGGGCTGCCAACACAGGGTTGAGACGCCCCTCTAGGCGGCAACAAGGTGAACTTATCAGAGAACCTGGAACGGGCCAGGATCTCAGCCACATCCCCATCCACCTCTACCACCTCCTTCACCTGAAATACACAACAAATATCCTCCCATCGGTTATGTTCCAATATCCATATCATCATAATAAGAGTGCTATCAATATGTAATTTTTTTTTGCATTTATAGTTTGCTTTATGTCCTTTCTTTTTTCAATCGACCACATGCCGCTTGACCAGCAGTCCCACTGACCTTGAAGGTGTACTGAGAGTCCAAGGTGAAGCTCTCCTCCATCCCAGTGATGCCGCCCTGGTACACCACCTCGCGGGGTTTACCAGAGCCCCGGGGAACTTTGAACAGGCGGTAAGTGGCTGAGAGGAATTTGAAGTCGCCTTTTGTTCCAAAAGGGGAAGAAAGAAAATAAATATTGTACTAAATTGCACCAACATTGATAGCCAAGCAGGAAGATTGCAACGGTACACGAATAGAAAAACAAACCCAGAATGTCCTGCATCTCTTTGTTGAACACGTTGATGGCGGCTCCCCTAACCAAGCGCGGGGGGCTGAAGCCCACCTCCTCCGCCAGCTGCATTAGATCCTCCCACCAGAGGGCGCCACTGAGGCACTCTCCTGTAAAGATGATGAACAAGTTCTCAGTGTTTCTCGAACCCAACTGCTATTCGATCGTCTCATGTAGAAGATTGTCTTAAATGTTTGAAAACAAGCTATAAATACCCCAGAGCAATTCACTGTTTCTTATTTCCTCTGTTAATCTTCCACTGCTGTAGACGTCGCTGAAGTAGAGCTCACCACCTTCCTGATGACAAAGTAAAAAAAAAAAAACAGGCCACAGAACCCCCATAGGAGAACAGAACAGCCAGCAACATATTCATTTCGATCAGCTGGTTTTGCCAACAGTAGTGTAAGGTTGCACACTGTTGCTTTAGAAACAAAAATGTTCTGGCAGGATAATGCCGGTGGAAGTTAAGTAATTGTCTGCCATTGAAAGCCAGATAGCTACACTGGGATTTTCTGTAGCACACTTGTTTGTTTAATTGTGGGTGATACAGTTTGGTATAGCATAGTTAACATTTGAGAAAATGGGTTAGGGAAGGGTTGACTTCATATTTAAAACCCAGTGGTCTGAATGTGTCAGGTACACATTTCCAAATATGAGTTCTTATATTTATAATACACTTAGAGTTTTACAAAGAGATTTTCTAAATCCACAGATCTTTTCATCAAACCCATGTTGTAAGATGGTCCCAGAAAGAGAATGTTCAAAGGGATAGCGAAATACCACAGTATACCTTAAGAACACGGTAAGCTTCCTGCAACACTGGCTTCTTGTCTGGACACAGATTCACCGCACCGTTGGAACTAGCGAACATTAAAACAATGATGGCACTTCAATTAAATGTATATGAAAACGTATGCAGTATAAAAAGAAATGTTTCAATGAAGAAAATATGAAAGAAAAGAGGGAAGTTATAAGCAAAGCTTACATGCAGATATCATACGAGTTCCCCTCAATCCCAGCTTCAGTCAAGGCCTCGAGGTATCCCTGGACAAACCGGATGTTGGGTGCTTTATAGCCAAACGCTTGTGTGTGGTAGTCAGTATAGGTTCTGGCCACCTCCAACTAGCAAAACAAGAGCAAGAACAAAACCATACCACATTAGGGTCACATGTTCAGGAAGCATCCCTCTTTGACCTAAAGCAAACAATGTTGTAGTCATATATTGTCGACCTGTGCTTTGGCGCATCTTGACTATTTGTGAGTCTCTTTTGAGGGGTGCTCAAACACACCTCAATTCCATATCAGAATCCCTATAAATATAAAAAATGAATTATTATTCATTATTATTATTACTCTAATATCCTTTTTAGAAGTTTGAAGTGGAACCTTTATTCTGACAGATACGTTGAGTCTAATTGGTTGCGTCTTTATTGTGACTCATGTCATGGATGAACACAACACTTTCACTAAATGAGAGCCAAATCTGAAAGATAAAGACTTAATAATCACTTGCAAACAAGTAACCTCAAAACCTGAGATGGTCTACAAAGAACTCCCGTTTTGGATCAGGCTTCGGGTTACACTGGCCAATCATAACACACTATGCATTGGGTTAAGAAATGAGGCACCTCCGGTGCCCCCTTCCCCAGCTCCACATTAACAAAACATGCACTTATCCTCATTCTCTGGATTCTCAGTAGATTATACGAAAGGAGTTGACATCTTAAACCTTACACTTATATCAGATGTAACGTATGTATGTACAGACATAATTAACCTAAATACCATCATAAATGTGCTTATGAGATGAAATTGTCTGTCTACTATCACTGGCTTGAGGTAGTTTACACGTGTGAAAAACACAATCTTGAGTAAAGTCGCCATAATCAAAGAAAACAGGGGGATCCTTTCTTCTTTGTGGCCGGCATAAAGGCCTCTCCGTTTCTTCCTATCAGGATGGGGTGATCCAGATACAGAGAGGTTTACAGCTTTTAGTTTACACAGCCACTCAGAATGTAGTCCTTCGTGGACTGCTTTTTCCACACTTATCTCATTTATGTAGGCAAAAAAATAGTTATGTTGCTTCTTAAGGTAACATTGTGAACAAGTGAATTAAGATTAGGCAAATCAACAAAAATATTTTGTGTTGTAAAACGCATGTCACTATACTAACTAGTAACTCATTACAATTATTATAATTGTAAATAAAATATCATATATAAAAAAAGCATTAGCATTCATTATTATCCAGTGAAATTAGTCATTAATCATGGGGGTTAAACACCTTTGCAAGGATCTGTATGCATGTCACACTTTCATTAGGGGCTGATACCTCTAAAGTTCTGGTCCTAGAATCACCTGTAATGGGAAAATTATACTTTCACATTCTGTTTCTCTAATTGCCATTATCCCCACTCCTGCCCTAACCCGAACCCTATTTTAAATTACTCAAAATGTTATTATCACCCATCCTTTTATATCCATATTTTTGCTTTATTGTATGCTGCCATTATGACCAAATTTCCTATTGTGGATGAAGTCCCCCCCACCTAATATAATTGAATCCAACATTACCATAAGAACGTATTCCTCAAATGTAAACTAGACTAAATTTAAACCTTGAAAAAAAAAAGAATAGATGCTTGGTACTGGGATATTTCTCTTCAGCATGACTGAAGAGACAGGGCACCAGCATGTCTTTGGTCCGGTTTTCAGGGTGTTGTATTAAGATTACATTACATTACATTTTATTGTCATAGATGCAGTTATCGTCTAACCAGAAGTGCAAAAAGCAGTAAGGTTCAGAGTGTGTACATGTAATGGAATAATATAGATTTAGTATTAACTCACCAGCTTCTCAGTCATGTCAATGCCGGTGACATTGCCCTTCTCTCCCACCAGCTTACTCAGCATGTAGCAGTCCCTGCCACTCCCGCTGCCCAGGTCAAGTACCTGGGAGGCCTCCATGCACTCTGGCACCACCAGGCCACATCCGTAGTACCTATTGGGATAACAGTTAGAATGGGATGTAGTTAATCAGCTTCATATTTGTCCAGACTCATCTCTTGGTGTGAGTGTCGTTCAATTGACTCTACACACATTACACGTGGAGAGTGTGGATTAACCTAGTTTTAAGTGTAAATGCCACTGAAAGAATCATTAAAAAATCGATATCAATAGAAAGTTGTTAGGCAACTGTTAGGCGACAGCCAAAGAAATCTGGCTTTTGCCTAACAGTTGGCTAACAACTGTAACAAAACCAACAGAAAAGGGAGCGCTATTTATGATCAAAAGTCAGCATAAACCAAAGTAGAGGAAGCAGGACCCAATACTAAAGGGTAATAAACCAATACACCAAGAAGTCGAGTGGGAGTTCCCCAACCGTTGTGAGGACTCTTGCTGTTGAAGAAATTGGACCTAGCAAGCTTGTAAAACAATGCATCAAGGAAGAATAGTAAAATTGTGTTATAGTGTTTGGGGTAAGGGGTTATATATCTAGGTTCCTTACTTGGCAATGACTTCAGGGTGCACCATATTAAGAGCTTCACGGATGTGGGCAGGGACAGGCCCTGAGGAGGCCACACAGGCATCGGTCTTCAAATCCGTGGTTTTCTTCAAAACCTTACCGTAGAACTCCTAAGATTGGACAAAATGTTGCCATTAGAACTGGACATGAGCAAAAACATGAAAAAGCGCATATCGTAAGAAACAGAGTTGTAGCTACATTCACTGACATTCACATTCACTGACCGCAGTTTAATTTGTTTTCCATAAAGTCCTCACAGCTGATTTTAAAATGTTCACACACACAATACGGTTAAATAACTATAAATAATAAATAAGAAGAGAGCACATACTTTGACCTTCAGGTGTGTGGCGGTTTCCTTGAAGCATGTCCCATTTGAACTGGTAAAGAGAAAATGTTTTTTCTTTGTTAGGGCAGGGTGTTCATTGTGTTGATTTGATCAATGTTCCCCTGGACAACTGGTGAAAATATAAATAACAAACATGATACAAAAATATAAATATTTCCTCATTTGTAGTTTCTGTATTGTAGTACTTCAGACAGTTTGCTTATATGAATATGTTTCTGTCCCAGAATTATTCTTGCACTTTTATGAGTTAAATCATTTCATTAAAAAGTGGTTCGAATGTGATTCAAAATATATTTGATATTTTAAAAAATGCATGCCTTACTTAACTACATCAATTTGGATTATACCGTCAACTTTTTTTTTTCGTAAACGTATTTTAAGCAATAGCCTGTTGTTGGCTGTGGAATAGTAGAGTTGTGTGAATAATATTCACAATGAATAAATAATTCAGTTAATTAGAGATGAATGCACAACTTTAGGCAATATTCTTCTATTTTGAATTAGTATTACATTTTTATAGTTGTATAGGTATTTGCCCCGCCTGTTCCACAGGGGCGGGCCTGCATCATATATTTCACATCATACACTTTTTCAGATCCTAGCTTCGACATATCATTTTTATTCAAAACGGTTTAACATTGGAGACCCCCACTACAAAACTATGATATTTTAATAAATTCCTAATAAAAAGTCTGAGTCTAATCTTATAATAAATGTAGCTATAGTATGCAGACAGCCCAACAATAAAGTTAACGAACTTTATTGGGCTCTTATTAATAATTAATTCTTGTTTTTCTTACCCCCCTGTTGCAGCCATCTTGCACAGAAGCAATGCAAAAAGTGTCGTCGATGGAATGCAGTAGCCTAGTTGTTTTCGGTTAGTTACAGTGATGGTCAAAAAACCTACAATACCCTGAACATATATAATATCACATGCATCCACTGCAGTATGCCAAATCAGATCAACCCAAAAATGGTGTGTCAAAATTACCGGACAAACTCTCCTGAAAAGATTACCACGCCCATCATACACCCATAGCTCTGACCCATGATAGCCGTTTCTGTCAACACCCGCCCACACTGCCCAGAATCAGGCCGTGATCGACAGGGGACATGTTGCTGTCATAACTCACAATACAATTTCATTCATATGCTTAACTATGTACAAATATGAATAGTAATTTATATACCTCATGTTAACTGACCAAGCGACGACAGTGACATTTTGGGGCAAAGAGGCCTATACGACACACACGCAGCTGTAATTGAAAATTAATTCCCGCCCGGTTAACATCTTATGCTGTAGATCTACGGCTCTTTAATAAGGACGCTCTTTAAGATAGACGCTCTTTAATAGTTTATACATATATTTTTTTTTAATAATAAAATGTCAGAAGTCTAAACTTGGGACTTGGCTGGTTTGGTGGGGATGAGTGTGCATTAATGTGTAAATTAGATGGTATATTGTTGCTTCTAATCGGAATATAACTACTTAATTGCAGAATTATAAATTTATACTCATATTCTGCGTCACGAACCCCGGAAGTAGCGATATGCTAATAAACCACCCACTTCACTACAGTGACGAATCTTCACGTTATAAACAAGGAAATTGATCGCTGCGTGAACCCTGAACCCACAGGTATATTGTTCCTGCAGGTCCTACAATGGAGAGGTTTATAACAACGATATCTGCCATCAAGTCTCTTGGGTGGGTCAACGTACGATACTCTGTTTGAACTATGTTTTGTCTGGCTATAGTTTCGTTAACTATTTAGCTGTTTAGAACTCTGTTTGTGATTACGCTAACGCGTAAAACCAGCTATTTAACAGCTATTCACTTGTATTCTCAAGTTACCCAGATAGCGCATGCGTCACACACTGCTGTTGTGATGAGCTCCCCTGTCCTCTGCTCTCCTGGTTGGCGGCAGAGCTGTTGGCAATCCATCCAGAGTTACAAGGTAAACAACTGAGAGTTCATAATGTCAACGCAGGAGCTGGTTGCACAATATTGCAATATATGCTGCAAACTTATACATTTCAGATAATAAAAAGTGCGTCCTGCTGGTAGGAGAACTGAGAGATTTATTGGAAACCATGTACTCTCCCATCACTATGCTGTCATCAGACATGCTAAGTCCTGCTCTTCTGAACAAAATCACTGGTAAGGAAAGATCTGAGGTTATAGCACCGTTCTAGCTTTGGTGCTTTTGATTTAAACCCCGCCCTCTAAATTAATCTTGTATATTTTTTGTTTCAGCGTTCCTTGTATCGGAACTACAAGCAGCTCGTATACTTAAGTACAAGGCAGCACACCCTGATGAGCAGATCAGTGCAGGTAAAACTAAACTACAGCAGAGGGTCGAGGAGCCCACCCATCAAAACACAGAGCTCTGTCAGTCACTGGAAGACTGCAAGGTTCATGACATGAGTACGAGAAGGGAAGAGATGTCTGCAGAATTCACATTACTGCTCCAAGCACTTGACATGGATTCCTCCTCTCAGTATGCAGATGTGTTGACGGAGGTGAGGCTGATGCTAAATGGCCTTCAGTTAAAATAGGATTGTTTAAAAGCATACTGACACTCACTACAACTTACTGTTTGGTCAAGGTGGAGACAAGGATTGCTCAGTTATCATTGAAAAATATGAGTGATCCACTTCTTAATTCCAGTCTCAACTCAGAGCAATGGGTATGTTGGGATAGATTACGTTCTTCAAACTCATCATACAAGTTATTCTAATCCTAGCAGTAAAACAATCCTTTGCTTTTCACCTTCAGAGGCAAGTTGAAAAGATAAACCAAGTCTTGCTGCAAGAGTATGCATGTCGACAGCAAATGATTGTCAAACGCTTTGAGGTCACGCTGCAGTCTTTTGGATGGGGAGATCAAGGAAAGGTAAGCATACTTAATTTGGCTGGCATAGATGACTGCTGTCCTAAATATTCAAATGAATCCTTTTTCTGATATTGTCATAAAATATTATTACTATTTTTGATATCAAGCATTTAGTGTATTCTGTGTATTGTTATTTGTCTACAGGGGTATGATCAAATACTCTCCTCAGTGCCCCCACTGTCTTCTCTTGCACCATCATCTCAAGTGTCCATGCCTCTTCTGCTTGCTGCAAGACAGGATCAGTCTTGTATCCTGCCAGTTAAGGCTGGACAAAGTACGGCCATCTACAAGGTAAGGCGCAATACGACATAACTGTTTCTGTGGTTTAGAGTGTAAATGGTTTTTTAATTCCTGACTTTCAATTGTAGAAAAAAACAAATTAATCAACTACAGCTGGATCCTCGGTATACATTTTTACTTGGTTGGATGGATAGAAAGATAACACTTTATTAATACCCCAAAGGGAAATGTAGGTGTTACAGCAGTATAATTGGACAGAACAGTGCAGATAAGATGAGATAAAAGACATTTAGATAAGACCTTGCTTGCCTCATAAAGGATGTAATCTTTCAAAATAACAATATATTATGTCATGATTTTTAAATCTATATTTTCATATTTAAAAAAAGTTTAAGTAAAAAAAGGATAACATTTCTTAGATTCCTTCAACCACTGGCTTTGTGTTTACAGGTACTGATGGGCAGTGTCCCAGACAGAGGCGGTCGGCCTGGGGAGATCGAGCCCCCCATGCCTCGCTGGGAGGGGAGACGAGAGAAGGGAAAGGGAACCGCAAGAGGCGGGGGGGGCCATCCTCAACGAAGCAAATTCTCAGGAAAAAAGAAAGGGAAAAGAGAGTAAAGGAACCATTTTTGGCAATTGCAACGAAAATCAAAAAACAAACTTATTTTTTGGATTTATTTTTTCTGAGGCATTTGATGATTTTGTAAGCCCCTAAAATGAAAGAGTTGTAGCTATACTTCATATTTAAAGAGCCAAAAATTGATTTAAATAAACATATATGAAGTTTAATATGCAATATTCATATTTTTGCGACCAGACTTTTTTTGTAATATATTTTGTAAACATTACAAAATGAATAAAGACTTGCCAATGTATGATGCAGTATATTTTTAAGATTTAGTGTAAAATTTCATTTCTTAAATAGTGTCAACTAGAGATGATTTATAACCCTGATATATATGATTCCACTCCATTACTAATGAAGTATACAAATATATATATATAAATTAAAAAAACACAATGTCATGGTCAAATTTGGTCTGGCGGGGGTTAATGGCACTGCAGGACCTTATTTGTCCTGTTCGTCTCTAGTTTCATTATGGATGCATCAGTTTAAATGAAAGTAGTAGTTTATTTAAAAAAAAATCATGTGCCGCATTCTTCGAAAATGCAGCTGAAACTTGTGGAAGGTTTGCCTCCCTTTATTCCAATGAATGTACAGACACTTAAATGCTAAGAATTTTCAACATACAACATTTCAAGGAAATGTTTTTCGCTAAATAAAATGTTGCGTTACCATTGTTTATTTTACCTCCTTGTATATCCCTTGTCCATAATGTCCTATTTATGTTTATTCATATTCAGTGCTGTATTTCCATGTTCAAACCGGATGTTGCCCGTGTAATAGATGATGTAACACTGTCAGGAAGTTCCGGTTTATCAGAAGGTCAACTAGTGTCGCAATAAACTCGACGTTTGTGCTTCTCAACATAATCTTCCGAAACATTCACATTAAAAACAACTATGCCAAGAGGAAGCAGAAGTCGGGGATCACGGATGGCCCCTCCAGCCAGGTAAGCCTAGCCTACTAGACTGAGGTATTTTGACAGAACACGTTACGTAGCTGATCTAATGTTGCGGTGGCGGTAGGACAGCTTCTAGACGGTACGTCAATGGAAGAGCATCCTCCGATAACACCAGGGGGACGTAAATGCAATGATTTGAAATATAAGTAAATTATTGTATATTATCTGGCAAAATTGAAAACTTATTTAAAAATAAAAATAACTAACTTCACAATTAAGATGTCATGTCACAAGGTGTAAAGCAAGGGATGTTTGTTTTCGTGCGCCCCTTCCTTCACCAAAAGAGAATCGTTGACCGCTTGGGTGAGACTTGTGTGATCACTTTGTGAGGGATCTTTTGGTGACTGTATACAATATATTAAGGACATGTTCTTTGCTGTTGCAGCCGGTCCCCTCCACCCATGAGGGCAGCTCCTCCTCGCTCATATGCCCCAGTCCCCACCCAAGCGGCTCCATCTGCCATGGCTGCTCCAGCGGCAGCAGCACCCAGGCAACCTGGCATGTTTGCCCAGATGGCAACAACTGCTGCTGGGGTGGCAGTGGGCTCTGCGGTAGGACACACCATTGGCCATGCCATGACCGGAGGCTTCGGTGGAGGAAATTCAGAGACTCCTAAACCTGACGTCACGTATCAGGTAAATTGATCAAGCCTCTTAAGCGATTTGGGATACCATTTGGGCCGTCACAGTAGCAGGTGATTTGTCTATATCCCTTTTGATGGAGGTAGGCAGACTTACCTCGCACAGAAATATAATGAAAGCGACACAAAATGGTAGAATATGTAATGAAACGATCCATTATCCGGCTGAACGCCATGGGGACAAGAATCTAAATGGGTGGAAATTATGTTTCCATCTATTTTTACATCATGAATTATAAGCTTTATACTAGAGATGGTTGTGATTAGATATGGTAAAAATGGTCTGGTAGCTGTTAGAGATGTATACATTTGCTGGTGGCAATAGTGTGTCTAAGAAGTGATTGCTGCTCCTCCAGGGACAGCGGTAGCAGGCTAGTTCCTTTCTTTAATTCTTTGATTGTTTGGACACTATCATAACGATGAGCTTGGTGTTCCCCAGGAGCCTTACCCACAGCAGCCACAATACCAGCAGCAGCCACAGTCTATGTACCCACAGCAGCCACAGTCCATGTACCAGCAGGAGGCCCCACAGCAGCAGGCATGCTCCTATGAGCTCAAGCAGTTCATAGACTGTGCCCAGAACCAGAGTGATTTCAGTATGTGCGAGGGCTTCAGTGAGGTGCTGAAACAGTGCAAGTTTGCCAATGGTAAGTCAGAACTATGAGTTCTCTGTTTTAATGAGTGGGCTAGGACTTCTACATCCATGTTTAACTTTTGTAAGATCCTGCTCCGATGCATGTGTACACATAAATGCACACAGATGTATGCAAGAAGTGTCACTATGGAACATAGCGGATTGGCAAGTCAAGATCTAGAATAATAAACAAATGTAAAACATTTGGGGTTCTCTCCTTTAATGGCAACGTAAGCCTCCAGATAATTTACCTATTATAGATTAAAAGTCAAAAGTTTAGCATTCAGACTTGAGTTCTAACTCACAAATGTTGCAAAATCTTTTGTATACATCACCATAAACCCTTTCACAGATTAATGCAAATGCAAAATGTGTGTTTTGGGAGAACGTTTGTTTTTATGATTGACCCAGAAATTACATTGTCTATAAATATATTTTTCTCTCTCTCTAGGTATGTCCTGATGTTGAGATGTCAACAAGACTGAAAACGCTCTGTATGCCTTAGCATACACTAGCCAGCTCATTAGATTATTAATAAGTGATCAGTTGTAATTTATGCCAGTCATAGAATATATCGCACATATATTCCAGGACTTGGTCTTATAAATAATGTTTATATAATGTGGTTTGTTTTCACTTGAATATCGGTGGATTTAATGAGCATCACTGCACATTTCACATTCCACATTTCATTTAGAACTCAATAAAGCTTGTTGATGATCAAAAATTGTGCTGTATTTGTGTTCTTAATGAAATAATAAATGCCATGACCCCTGAAACAATGATCATGAAAGAACGCGTATTTTTTGACTTGAATTAACCTTCTTCGAACATGCACTCAGAGTCGTGCTGCTGGGAAGTCGGCTGTTCGGACATTTATTTTTAGCAATAGCCATCTGACATTACAGTTTGCCCTTTGGGACTGCGGATAAGCGGCCGCTCTAACGTGCAGCCGAACAACCCCATGTTTATGCGTCTAATCCTGTTACGTTTCATACGCTATTAAAGAGTTCAATAATGAAGAATTCCTGCAGTTAGTAAGATTGCGGTAGAAGCTCGCCAACACGCGGAGGTAGGTCAGTGTTGTCTTGTCTTCTCATTGGTTTGAATCGGCATTGATTTACAAAAGGTCAAACTGATGAAAGCGATATAAGCGAAAAATGAAAAGAACACTGGGCTTTGTAGGCCTTAATGTAGGCTACGTCCGCTTCGTTTATTAATCACGTATTGTAATGGTTATAGTTTTAGCTTTGCAACGTGATTCAAAGCTTCATCGTGTTGTTCACGCGCAAACTGAATCCAGTACGCCTAGTTTATAGTTAATATTATCATAGGAACATTAAAACGTGAATTTGGGCTGCTGTATGTATAATATTCCAGCATGCAGTAGCCTACATTTCTTAACATTCTTATAGGTTCACATAATCATTTTCGAGCTTTCATGAGTAGATTAAGTTGGTAGGGTATTTGATTTGTAATTAAAAAGTCAAGACGACTATAAGACATTTGTATTGTGTGTTGCTTTTCATTGGTCAGCTGTGAAGTCAAGGAACATTGTTGACAAGCTGTGTCACGCCGAGATGACCAAAGACGAGGACATCCCAGACTGGGTGGGAGCCCATGAGTTCTACGACAAATATGATCCCAAGGAGATTCTGGGAAGGTATACTCTCGGAAATAAGGCTCAACATACGCGGGACACCTGTTCGATGGACAATATCTTTAGTTCAAATGCGTCTTGACAATCTTCATTTAGGAACGTGTGTTAAACTCCATGCAAACATACATACACATAAAGATATTGCATAATGAATATGTAATAATTATAGTAATCCAAACCTATGATTGGTTAGTTGTCTTGTGGTCACTCTTCTAAGCCTTCCTTTTTGTGTAACTTAGTGTACTTTTGATGAAATGTGATATGGTAATTCACAGCAGAAGGTTTAATGAGCATAATTGGCTGGGGATGCGTTAGTAGAACACATCTCGAGTAGCAGCTGTTTCTAATTGTAATAAATGGAAGCATGCTGCGGGGTCAGTCACCAGTGTACTCATCTCTTTGCCAAATACCCCCCTTTTAAGTTGAGTCACATGTTAAGTTGATTAGACTAAGAAAAACCAGCACATGTAGACCTAATTTGATCAGCACCACATCCGTCTAGCCGGACTGCTGGACGAATAAAAATGTAATAAACAGTATGTTGGAAGCTGCCTGTTAAGTATTAATAATAAAATAGGATTTAAAAAAATGATTTTCATTCTTTCTTTTACACAAAAGATAGAATCTATACTATAACTTATAAGTATGAAGTCTACATTCTTTTAGGTATTTAGGATCTCAGGCACAACAAAAACTTTGAGATTGATATATCAGGCTCATGGTCATTCTCAACTACTTTCAGATGGTGATGCTGTTATGTAATCAAAGTGCCTCCCTCTTAGAGGGTGGGCATTCATTGAACTAGACTTGCTCTGGACAAAGGTTTAGAATGAATGGTTGCCTACGCTGATTGATTATGTAAAAGTTGGCTTGGATTCCCACAAGCAAGTCATTGGGTCACCCTATGAGGACAATGTGTCTCTCTGCTGGCATTCCACACATGGCCGAGTTAACTCAAACAGCTAGTAGGGGGACCCAAGAGTCAGTAGAGCAACTGTATCCTTTATCCATTATATTTATACTATCACTTTAAGTCCCTCTGGATAAGGGTGTCTTCTCAATGAAGGTTTGAAGCAGTGCATTTGACAGTGACCATCACAAAGGGGATTCTAGTGAACAGAGTTGCACATACTGTATACTCAATGGATCTTATGTTTGGTGTCCAGCTCCACACACACAACCCTGAAATAGACCTAACTATTTGATCTAAGATATAACTAGAACGCCATGGGCACGCTTGGTGTGTGTCGTCTCTCCCCATACCATCAGGGGGGTGAGCAGTGTGGTGCGCCGGTGTGTCGACAAACTCAGCGCTCAGGAGTACGCCGTGAAGATCATCGACATCACCCCTTCGGACATGTTGACCGGGCAGGAGATCGAGGAGATCCGGTCCGCCACTGAGAAAGAGATCGCCATCTTGAAGATGGTGTGCGGACAGGAGAACATCAGTAAGCACTTGGGTTAATCCATGGGTCCATCCTTCACATGTGAAAGTTGTCAGTAGATTTCTTTGTTCTGTCAAGGGATCGAAGCACAGTTGTCGAATGGCTCTATGGTCTTTCATGTCATTGATTAATTTTTTGCTGTTTATTAATGCAGTACTTAAATATTTTCCAACGTTGTTGCTTATTGCTTTCCTCCAGTACAGCTCAAAGATTGCTTTGAGTCCAACGCCTTCTTCTTCCTGGTGTTTGACCTGTAAGTGAAACAGAACTGATTCCCGGTTCCAATTATTTTATGGAAACTTCTCTTAGATGTTTTTCCTTTTTCGAAGGATGAAGAGGGGTGAACTTTTTGACTACCTCACTGAAAAAGTGACCCTCAGTGAGAAGGAAACCAGGTCAGAACCCTCATTATGAATCATACTTCATGATTATCTCTTATTATACATTAGAATAAACCCTTTGGAGCTGGAGCAGTCTGATTAGGAAGGTGTGTCCTCTGCAGGAATATCATGCGTGCTCTGCTGGAGGTGGTCCAGTTTCTCCACTCCAAGAATATCGTCCACAGGGATCTGAAGCCTGAGAACATCCTGCTGGATGACCAGATGAACATCAAACTCACCGACTTCGGTTTTTCAATACAGACCGAGCCAGGACAAAAGCTTTCCGGTTTGAGACAAGTCACTCCCACAACACAGCAGAAGTGCACTTTCAGATGTTTTTCAATGGGCCATTAACAACTAAAATAAAATGTGTTCTAAAATATTAAGTCGCAAAATAAATGTGTTTAAGCTGTCTTAAAGAGGTCAGCCAAGTTCTTAAAGGTAAAGCTCTCTATTTCCAGACCTTCTCACAGGCGGTTCGCTGGCCCAACAAAGGTCAAATGTAACAGCTCACATAACTAAACTAAATGGGTTTACTGCTCTGTTACCGGAAATTTTAGAGCGCAATATATACGCGTCTTTTAAAGGGAACACCAGAAGTGGACAGGAAAATGGCTTTTAAATAGACAAAGGTATAATTATATAACATTTTTAAAAATTACACATCTCTTTTGTGTTGATCTGCCTTTTAATCCAGAGGTTTGTGGGACCCCTGGTTACCTGGCCCCCGAGATCATCGAGTGCTCCATGAACGCCACTCCTGTGGGATACGATACAGCTGTGGACATGTGAGTTTCCAGAAACCTAGCCTAT
>JAOPJL010000053.1:13620484-13650233 GCA_027123545.1 Trisopterus esmarkii | reverse complement strand
TAATTTACACTTTATACTTTCCACTTTTTTATAATTTTTAACATATATCTATTTTGTTTGCCCTATTTATTGTTGTTTGTTCTGTTTGTCTTGTCTTCTCCTTACTTAGCATTTTGTTTAGCATTTTCCCTTAGCGTCTACTTTTGTTTTATTTGTACTTTGTATTATTATTGTATTTTATTTATTTTTATCCTGTGTTTTCCTACTGCTTCTGGGCTATTGCAACAAACACATTTCTCCTATGGGGGATTGATAAAGTTTGTATCGTATTCCGCATCCACTGGCTGAAAATAAGCGCCACGTTTTAATGGCTTCACTTTTTTAATGGCCTCGACACACCTTTTTTGTAGCCACAGAGTACACTTATAACTCTGCAAAGGTTTCCCAGGTGGAATGGGGAACATTATGCAGACACTAAACAAACCATGTTTGGCTCATGTGTGGTCCTTGCAGATGGAGCTCAGGTGTCATTATGTACACTCTGCTGGCGGGCTCTCCTCCCTTCTGGCACCGGAAACAGATGCTGATGCTGCGCATGATCCTGGGTGGGAAGTACGACTTCTCCTCTCCCGAATGGGAGGATCGCTCGGACACCGTCAAGGACTTGGTACGCTTTTCACTCAGAAGGAAGACCTATTGTTTTGTATGTCCCGTGTTTCCCGTGTGTTTGCAGCCACGGCGGCCTGCTTTGGCTTTTTGCCCCGTACCCCTTGTTAACTAGGTGTTATGAAACTTGCATTACCATTGTACGTATCACATTGTGCTGAATATTTATTAAATCGTTACTATGTTTTCAGATCTCCCGCATGCTGGTGGTCGATCCGAAGCAGAGATACACAGCCAGAGATGCCCTCAACCACCCCTTCTTCTCCCAATACGTGGTTGCCGAAGTACGACAGTTTACCCCTTACAGGCGGTTCAAGGTGAGATGGCCGAAGGTTTGTGGGACATTACATCACAACAAACGAGTAAATGAAATGAGAACATTTCAAAGTTTTTATGGGAAAAGAAATATATATCGGCTATAAACAAGAATGTGGATTTCTGATTAGGTCTATCACCTTAGTCGTTTTTATGGCTAAAAATAACGACCACTTCTGGCTTTCTATGGAATATTTTCCTTATTGCAGAAGCTATTGGCTTACATTCCACTTTGATCCCCAGGTCATTTGCATGACTGTCCTAGCCACAATGCGGATCTACTGCAATTACCGCCGTGCCAAGCCGGTTACCAAGGAGGTTATCAAGAGTGACCCGTACGCAGTCAAGCCCATCCGCAAGCTCATCGATGCTTGTGCTTTCAAGATCTACGGTCATTGGGTTAAGAAGGGCCAGGCTCAGAACAGAGCTGCTCTTTTTGAGAACAGTCCTAAGGTCATCCTGCTATCCCTCACTGCAGAAGCAGATGACTCACCCCTCCACACCTGGTAGTGAAGTACAGCTGTTACTCAGGACCTACTTTTGGGATGGGGGGGGTGTTATATGGGGACACATCGACTCTGGAATACTAGGTGATACAAGAGGCTAGCTCGGTAAAGAGGGCGTGCTCTCGATAGGAGTATGAAGCAGTGTAATATGGTAATGCAGTTGGAAAGTTAAACACCAAAAATTCTATGTAATTTGCATTTATGTACTACTCTGGTAGTGGATGAAGGAACATACCATCACAAGGTAAATGCAATAATTAATCAAGTTGTCTGCTAGATGTTCATCCTTTTCATTTTGATGGTTAAGTACAGGAATCAATCTTTAGCACGAGTCATCGTGGGGAATAGATTATTTAATGATCCCACCTGCATACTTGAATTCATGTTTAGAGGCCATATGTACATATTTGACATTTGATTATGAAAGTTTACAATTCAATAAAAATCACTATTTTTGATCCATCTCAATCTTTATTCTATTAGAAAATTACAAACGCATCATTGGTCTTAAGAAATGCATTTAAGACAATAAAAGTGGAAACTTTGCTGGATAAGAAAAACAAAGGCTTAGCCAATGACATTCAAAGCCACAGGTTTCCTTGAGCCAGAACACATGTAGAGTCTCCAGTTCTCAACGTGCTTTAGTCATGCACTCCCGACCCCATTCTTCAGTGGTGACACATCGGCATGCTTAAATGACATCTCCAAGCTGGATGTTATCCAAGGGTCTGTGGGTATAAGGAGTACACTAGTCAAACGTTATGGTGAATGCTGACTTGCACTATTTTTTTCCTTGGCAAAATTTGTTACATTTAACAGGTTGAACCAGCTACATGTCAAGATGTTTGTAAGAGCCGAAAGCTTTATTAAAAAAAGTCAACATGTGCTATTCTTCATGTATAGACTGAAGCACATGGATAGCTTTTTCATTCACTGCTATACAATGACAGCAGGTAAGGCAAGTACAGAACAAAATGAATCTTGGCCAACTAGGCTGATGACAATTGTATTCACGTTGACACTAGGATACAAATACGGAGCCGTACTCCTATCCTTGTAAAGGTCAGGTGTGAAAGGTTCTCTAGCATGGTGTCTGGCTGCATTGACCACTGAGAGGTTAACACAGAATTCGTCCACGCGTCATTAACTGGAATATACAAATTCAAATATGAGTTACCTTTTTTGGCCACTCATTAGGCCCGTCACGAGACACCATCCCGCTTCACAGCACTGGACTTTCCTTCTGTGGTTCCAAATGCGAATATATTAAAATATTGAACACAAGTGGAGAAGTGCACACATAAAATAAATGATGTATCTAGGCACTAAAGACTGCAGCTTCCATTAAAAATTGATAAGGGCTTAACCACTGAAGTCCACGCCAAATGGGTCCTTGAATAGTTCTCAATCCTGAGCAGTGCCATTGACAAGTTGGGGTTCCTGCCTGTTTCTTTTAAATTTAAGGGGACATTTTGTAGTTTATAAAACCCATGCTCAAAAACAAGATTTTCAACGTAACAATGCTAGATTGAGCGACCATTCTCCCAAGAATACTCATAAGTATTCTACCGTGTCAAAGACAGCAAGTATGACAAACAGAAAAAAATTAATTGGCCAAACGGGTGGATGACATTTGTATTCACGTTGACACTAGGATACAAATACAGAGCAGTACTCATATCCTTGTAGAGGTCAGGTGTGAAAGGTTCTCTAGCATGGTGTCTGGCTGCATTGACCACTGAGAGGCTAACACAGAATTCGTCCACGCATTATTAACTTGAAATTTACATTTAAATACTAAATTACCTTTGTCCACCACTCATTTGACCAGTCAATAGCCCCCATCTCGCTTCACGGCACTGAAAGAAAGGATTATAATGCAGTTTTAAAAAGGCTGCGTACCTACTGAGGCCTTGTATTCAGCACACGTGGTACTGCACCATGGATTGATCTAAAATAGCATCGATCAACTCGACGTGCACGCTATTCTTATAAATATACATGGCTAAATCATTTTGTAACGTTATTCACTTTGACATTAGACTGCATCATTTAGCTTGGTGTCTGGCTGCGGTTACTTTGGACATCAGCAAAACAGCATTCTACCATGCATCATACATTTAAATTCACCTTTTTGAAACATCTGCCCTTCTTTGTAGCCATGCGTCTTTCCGAGATGACTCATGGCCACCTATCACCGTCAGGGGCTGCTTCGGGTTCTGGATGGCCCCAGGACCCATTCGATTGGTGAGCATATCGGAACTGGTAAAGTTTTGCACTATTTCTATGCTTATTTTAACCACGTGTACACACTACACAGCTCGATGACCTTCTGCTGCTGCTGATTGCTTTTACACTTCCGGGCTCAGAGGGGCGGGGCCTCTGAATGTGGGCGGGGCACAGCATGTTCCATTTTTGGCGAAAATAGTGAGAAGAAGTTTGTATAGTAAGAATATACATATTCACACCTCTGTCTAAATAGCGACGTATTTAGATAATACAAACATATGGAGCTATTTGTATACAAGTGCAGCCCCAAGTGGTCGGTACATGATTTCATTTACTACAGAGTTCTGGCAAATGTCAGTGATTAGTTCATCCCAGGCGTTGTGGGCGGGTTCACTTGCCGGCTCTCTTTTGATTGGCTCTGAGGCTCAGCTCCATGCTTTCTCTTCCTCGCCACTAAACTCAATGACTGGTGAAAAGGTTCTGCCTAAGGAGTCCCTGCCTGTTATATCATCGTCGCTGCAACCAGTAAGTTTCTACCAGAAGTTGCTGAATACGTTAAGTTACTCTGTGGAACGACCGTACTTGCTGTCCGATTTTCGTTTTTGCATTTGCAAAGAGGCTGCACGTGAATCAAATAAAGGGTTGTGCTTATTTCCATTCAGGTAATGTAGCCATTCTCAAAGCTAATGCAGATTCCACTAAAAGTTTATGTTTTACTTAAAATGCCAGTTACACGGATTGATGCATCGTTCGTTTTGATGTGCAGGGAGTGTAAAACGGCGTACTGATTTTCAAGTGGCAGTGTTTAGTGTTTCTGCTCCATCTATTTTCCTTTCTCTCTAACCGGGGTGACGCAACATCGCCAGACAATGTCTACCTAGTAGAACCTAAGGCCCATCAGTCAGTCAGAGCGGCCTGTTTTTGTCATGCATTCTTCAAATACTCTATCGCTATTCGTTACCAAGATTTTAAGCGGCTATGTCGATAATGCAGATTTTCGAAAGCCGTTTGGAAACTTGTTAATAGCCGCAGATCTACTTGCACTTGAGTAGGTCTACGGTTGAGAATGAAAGACCTGCTGTAACTACGCTTTCAACTCGTGACCGACCATTATCAAATGACTCCAATGATCATAGTCGTTTTCTGTCTGTGAGCCAGTTTAAAAATCAAATGAGATGCTATACATGCAAGCTATTTGACGATTTGATTTATAGTGTCGACTGATGAACGATGCTTTCCTCTTTTTTTTTTCTTTTTCCTTTTTCTAGAACGATGACGACTCTATCCCAGACACAGGAGATGTTCAGGAGAGCAGAAGCTGTCTGCTTTGATGTAGACAGCACAGTTATCAAAGAAGAGGGCATTGATGAACTGGCCAAATTCTGTGGTGTCGGGGATGCAGTCACTGAAATGTATGTCTGATGTGTTGCCCTACATTGGTGGATTATGTAACCTTCACATTTCTCAGCCATTGTTCTATTTAGTCAGGTGTACACCATGTCAATATGTTATTTTGTTTTTGTAACCCCTGAAGGACGCGTAATGCCATGGGTGGATCGGTCACATTCAAGAAAGCCCTTTCTGAACGACTGTCCATCATTCGCTGCTCTAGAGAACAAGTGAACAAACTGATAACAGACCACCCCCCTCAGTTGACTGCAGGTATTAAGTAAGTGTGTGTAGATCCCAATTGGTTTCATGTATATTTCCTATCCTAAAAAGTTTGGAATGTCATTGTAAATTATGAATCATATGACACCTGACACAATGATTTTATATATTATGCGAGAGCTGGGTAGTTAAGCAAATCTCAACATTTGATTATATCACGCCCGTCTTCTCCTTGTCACCCGGGGTTTCATTGAGCTTTTGTCTCTCCAGGGAACTTGTGGACCGGCTTCACGAGCGCAATGTCAAGGTCTTCCTCATATCGGGGGGGTTCCGCTGCATCGTGGAGCATGTAGCGGCTCAACTCGATATTCCTCTCGACCATGTCTACGCCAACAGGCTCAAGTTCTACTTCAATGGTAAACTCAGTCATATCAAGTTTTCAATCACAGGTTCCCGTATGATTCTTGAAAACAATAACCTAGTAACCATGGTAATTTAAGCCGCCTGTGTAGAACAGCTGGTGTATGATGGTTTGATGGTGTACTTCTATACAACAACCAAAAGCAAGCAATGTGCTGCTTGTTGTATCGTTAGTCTGGGGAGTGGTAGATGGGACCCCAATAAACATTCAAAAGACTTTATTCAAAGGATGGACACAGAACATGTGCAGCAGCTTCTTTATTTGATCTGCCTCACTGTAGCGAACAACAGGTTTAAGGAAACAGAGAAGACTACGTCTACTTAAAGTTGAAGTGTGTAGTATTTGGTGGCTTCCAGCAGTGAGGTTGCAGTTTAACCAACTGAATACCTCCACCCTCCCTTTCCAACGTCATAGGAGATGCTACAGTGGCCTGTAAGGTGCCAGTAGGTACTTCCAAACTGATGTCATCGTCTACAACAGAATGAAGTAGCCAAGTGTCAAGGGATGAAGTTCCTTGATAGATTGGTACATTCTATTTTGTAATTTAGTCTTGAAAAGTAAAGATGATAAACATGCGATGGCAATTATGATTACAAATTTAAAAAATGTCCTCTCTGGAGCCGTTTGTAGAAATATGCTGTAGCTACTGTAGAAATATGGTGGTGCAACAGGTGCTTCAAATGTAGATATAAAGGGCTCATGCTAACGAAAACCCAATTTTTTCTTTATGCACCAACTTAAACACCTGCTAGATTCCACTTAATTCTACACACTGCACCTTCAATCCTGCCAAGGACATGTTGACCTTACAGGCGAGCAGAAGAAACAATTTCATTTGCATGTTGGTTTTTCCTTTTATCAGTCATGTTTAATTATAAAAGCAATAAGAAACGTATTGAAGAACTCAAAGCCAGGGTTTGGTTATCCATGTTTTGTTGTACTTTTTCCACTGAACATTTTATTCCCACTGTTATATATTTCAATACTGCCACTAATAATAATAATAATTTATTACTACATTACTAATAATAATGCTAGCCATACTGGGTCCCTTAATGAGACATGTACATGGTTTGTTATTTCAGGTGAATACGCAGGGTTTGACGACAGCCAGCCCACAGCAGAGAGCGGTGGGAAAGGTCGAGTGATCAGCATGCTGAAGGAACAGTATGGCTTCAAGACAGTGGTGATGATCGGAGATGGGGCCACTGACCTGGAGGCCTGCCCCCCTGCTGTGAGTGTCCGGTCAGATTGCACTTTTATGCACTCTTCTCTCTCAATCTATTGAGTAACATGTTTGCTTTTTTTGCTTTTCAGAGTGCCTTCATTGGATTTGGTGGGAATGTCGTTAGACCACAGGTCAAAGACAGGAGTTTGTGGTATGTCACAAGTTTTGGAGAACTACTTAAGGAACTAGAAAAGATCTAGAAAGAACAGTTGCACTGGTACTTTCTTTACTATGTTTTATACACCTTATGGTGTGCCTTTGTTTGTTTTATCTAGTGCGTGTTTTCTTTTTGTATTAATGTTTACACTACAATAGTGAGTTAATTTAGATCTTTTAGGGGCTTGTTTCCCCCCCTAGGAATTTTTATACTAGAGAATATAACTAATTACAATAAACCACAAACTATATATTTAAGGAGTTCAGTATTTGGAGCACTTTTTGCAACACTTAAAAGTCATGAAAACAAATGTGCAACGAGCAAGAAATGTTGAACATCTGTATGAAACCTAAGGAGTATGAAAGACATCTGCGCGTATGTATGTCAAGTGAGGTGGTGGATGTTTACCAGTAAGGGACCAGTGTTAACTATTTAATAGTGACAAGAACACGTTGCTTTCACTTTTTCCATATGTTTATTCAGTAGGTGACACAAAACTTAAAACCGTTGTATCGCCATGCTTTAAGCATGTTATAACCAATAACAAATTTTTCAAACGTTACATGCAATCTTGACAAAGTGAAAAATAAATAAATCCTTTTTCACCAAATGAAATAAAAGCTCTTATTTTTTTAATTGATAAGAAAAGCCAGATACATATTCAGTGCCTATCGCAACATGCTGCCATTAAAATGATTTGACCTAAGTCTGTATGCTTGAAGGACTATACAATGGATAATTTCATGTTTAATATACACTGATGATCGCCATATGTGAGTATATGTGCCACTTCGCAATGTACATACATTATGCAATGTTAATATTTACATAACATAATAAATAGCCACTGCATTATAAAATGAGTGTACATAGCTTTTTCATAACTTACAACGGTAACTTCCCATTTATCACGCTATAAAGGGGGTTCATCTGTTGTAATAATAGGACCTAATAGGACAGCTTTATGGTACTTCTTTCTGTTTTTGGCTCACAATACAATCCGACAAAACACTTTAGGGCTACGGTTGCCTTTTCCCTGACAATGAAAGTAGTATTTCTCAAATGAAAGTTACGAGCCAAGTGTTTATCTGCGTTCTGTCTTTGATGCTATGTTTTGAATAAGTAACAACTGTTGGCCTGCTAAGAACCGAAAACAACTAACTTTGAAGGGAGGAGGTGTTGCTTGGCAACTGCGAGAGGAGTTTGAAACCTGTGATGGCAGTGATGTTCATAACGGATAAAGCATTCCGGAAGGTTTCATTGGGTTTCAGACGGCTTCAGTTTACTTCAGCGGGGACGCCTTTGTGGGGATCATGATCCTGGAGTCCATATGCTGAATAAGAGGAACTGGAGAAAACCGAAAAAAGGTTGCAAATTTAGGACTACAGATTTCTCACGAGCCAGAAATCTTGTGGATTCTAGATCGGAGAGTTACGCAATGCTTTTCCTTAAGAATGTATGCATTGTTTTTGGTGGCGTTGTCCTCACCTGTGTAGTACACCACCTCGTCCCAGCCTTCATGCTGCCAGGCGGCGTTCCTTGTGTTTTCCCTGGATTGTAGGTCTTTGTAAGCTGCAACGACACCCAATCACACCACTGTGCTGTACGCATTGATACAATACTAAAAGAGCTGTCTGCCTTATGGTGTATGGTGATGTATTTTTAAGTAATACACATAATTAGCGTGCTTACAAAACATAGGGATATATTTTAAGGATTTGAGTAGATCATATTTAAGCACATTGCAGGCCTTATATAACGGGAACGGGATAATATTGGCAGTAAGTTTTCACAACCAACCAAGATATCAGCTGTAGTGGAGGCAATGTTAATTTAATTTGGATGTAAAATACCTAATACACATTAGAATTGGGTTTTGCATGCATAGGTTAAAGGGCCCCTATTTTACCACCAGGTCTGTGTGTGATTAGGCATTACAAGCAGTTTCTAAAACTGCCCTTGCCTGTGCTTTGGTGACATCAGACCGCAGATTTCGAAAATGCTTGTAAAGGCTAATCACATCACCCCTCATTCATTAACTTTTATTTATATTCATCACTGCATGCATCTTACCCCAGAGATGATGCACCATGTAGAGGTTGCCGATCTGGGAGAAGAAGCCGCCTACCGCCTCACTGTTGTGCTGGCGATAGCCGATGGCTCTGGCCCTGCAGAGATTAACAGGTTGCATCACAGACCCAATCAGCTCTTTCCACTTCGCAGCATTTGTTATTATTGGAGACCACAGAGAATTAAAGTTTCATTGTGTGAGATTGAGCCCCTCCCAGAAAGTAGGTGGAAGACTGTCAGACTTAATCAAACTGAATAAAGGTGTTCTGTCATGTCTAACTGGCTGTGAACTATGTGAGGCCAACCAGTTAAGCTCGGTGGTGTGAGTGGGAGGGGTTTGGGCGATTATTTTAAACATGAGATACAGCCAGCCTTTTTTATTTTTTGAAAGTGGGTTACTCACTATCGATCATCATTGACTACAGATGTGTCCAGATTATTTTAAGCTACTTATTTGTTGACATTTTACACATTGAGACCTTAACAATCTTAATGTATTATTAATATTATTAGACTAGATTATCTTGCATTTGGAGCAAGTGTGTGCATTAGACCAGATTGTGCCCTATATTGTTTAAATATCTATTACCCAAAGAAATTGAGAATTATTGAAATTATAGACAATTATTACATGCTTTGACAAATGATCACGCAGAAACAGCATTCAATGTTTCTTCAAAGTATATTCACTTTCTTTTGCCATACTTTACTTTAATGATTAATTGAGTCAACATTTTAAATGCTCAAACCTCTTGTTTCATTGTTGTATTTGAAACCATTATATAATAATGGTTTCACATAAAGCCATGTCAAAATCTAAAATCTAAAATAAAAAGGAAAATATTATTAAGAGCAAGGTTAAGCAGAAAACAGAATAGCTCAAATTGTATTTACATTGCAGACCAATAACAGGCTATAATGACACACAAAACTAATCTTAGTTAGAAGTCAGTTCATCACCATAGCTCTTCACTTAACAGCTCATTTATTTATATTAGAGAAGCCAATATGTGCGTTTCAATTGTATGAATGTTTACCTTAATTTTATTTCAGTAATTTAGCTAATGATTTATCCTTGGTGAAAGGAACTCCGGGATAGAGATGCTTCGACTCAAGGAGGCCAGCAGATAGAGGGCCATGTCACAAAGGGCACCACAATGAAAGGAAGGTAACAGAACCGTGATGCGGAGAGTGGAGCACCCTAGCTTTCCACCACCCTATCCACCACCCACTAGGCCGGGAGCCAAATAGTAGAATATCAAAATAGGCTCCGTCTGGGGAGAGGTTCCTATTAATGATGGAGAACTGGTTTCATGTGATCCAAGTGTTCTGTAAGTACAGTGAAATAGAGAAAGAAATCAGGCTGTCTTACCAGTAATTACCCCACTCAATCATGGTTCCAGGCTAGGGAGAAAAAAATCAATCTTTGAGCAGAGGGTTACCAGTCCTGATGAATGTTGTACCCTAATAAAAAGGCTTTAATAATGTGCACAACTTCACCTTTAGGACAATTATCTTCTGCAACAAATTGTGCAACAAGTCCGTCCAAATACGTATCTCAGACTGTGATAATGATTCAGGGACATAATCTATAATACAATCTATAATGTATAAGGAATTATTAAGTCAGCAACGTAAAAAGTTACGCAAAGGATTTGACTCAATCGTCAATCGTTTTTTGACGTTTTACCTTTTTTTAAAAGGTCAATACAGGCTCAGTTACATGCCTTACTGCCTGGCCCTAATACTCTCTTATCCTACACAGCATCCGCTGAATACACAAAAAATAAAAACAATGTATAACTAGTGGTGTAACTAAGACCTTCAGTAATATTTGTATAATGAAATCCAATCGAGTGCATGTCAGTATAACATAAGTAAATGTTTGGTCAGACCGGGTCTAAAATACTACAGTATTTACTCCAAACACTCACTAGGCCTTTCCAGAGAGTGAATACAAGACCCCCCCCCCCCCCGTCAGCTGCTCACCCTGAGCTGGTAGGACCTGAGCTCATAGATGTTTGGGCCATCCCGGGGAACCGGCTCGTTCCAGAAGCTGAACTCGAGGAGGAGCTGGTTTCTACGAGACAGCAGCATCTTACCCCGCTCCTTGCGGTACTCCACAAACTCCTGAAACAAAAAACAACACAGGTCAATCCATAGATAGACACACATTGTTGGTCCGCCATTGCTGTTGGACTCAATTACATTGATAGTAAGAAACACGTGAGAACACAAGTGAGATATGACACGTACCTTGTTTTCTCTGAGTTTGGTCATCACCTCTGTAAGAGCTGGGTAGCCTCCTCTGTAGCGCCACAAATGGACTGGAGCAAAACAGAAGCCAGCATTTACCAGATGTGGAATGGTAGAATGCATTTAAAGAGTTAAGGTCGGAGAGCTTCAGTATGCAAAGCATAGTGAAATGATCCATACATGTTTTTATTAAATCAAGATTAAGATTCCGGTTGTGTCATAATCTGACCTAGAGTCACAATCCGAACTCCTTTACCATCTACATTGTCTTTTAGCAGCACAAAGCAATTTTGACACCGGTTAAGATGACATAGGGAATGTTTGTTTACAATGAACACGCACATCAGATGGATGTAAATAGTACATTTGTACATATATATTGAGCAATGTTAGTATACACAACATGGGTCGCTCCATGGTTACTTCTACAGCGGACTCCACTGTGCCCAACACACTAGAGGTCAGTATATAGTCAACAACGTCCAAGAATAGCCGTCTCAGAATAACACAAAGAAGCCCTGAAGTAAACCACTCAAGATCAACTTAAACTATGCTGCTATGAAATATCGTGCATAACATGCAAGCAAAATAAAATTAAACATTTGTTTGTGGTGGTGAACACAGTCCTACCAGCCTGATCCTGCTCTCCATACCAGGTGTTCCACGTCCCCACAAGCTCACAGGGGTAGTACTTATCAGCATGAATGGCTGGCAGGATCTCCTCACTGAGGGAAATGAACAGCACTACATTCGTAACGTCATCTCTTTACAGTGCAATTTAAAGAGCCACAAATTGGACATCCATACTGCAGTCAAATCATTGGAGACTTTGACATATGTTGTTACTATACATCTTAGGTGAATGTAAGTATTCATTCAGATAATCAACAAGGTAGTCAGTTCATGTCTTTTTCCATCAAGGAGTAGTTTTAAAATAGGTGTATATGTGGATTAGAAGCCGAGTTCCTCTGGGTCATCTAAAGTAACAGCCAGGGTACTCTTTGATTGGCTGAAGCCAAGCTGGCATGCCAATCACCTCACAGGAATAGCTCTGTTGACATTTTCAACACAGACAAATACTAGACTATTACCATTGCTATTATTTGACCAGCTCTCATAATACCATGCTTTAACTTCTGCCACAACCTCATACCATTACGATTATAAATAAATAGTAGAAAGTTATAAATGAAACATACAAACACTTACCATATTTTATTGTATGCATCAAGGCACTCAGGCTTGACATTGTGAACTGCAAATGAAATAAGAGTTTTGAAAAACAAATGTGTGTTGATGATATTAATATTGATATAAAATAACACTCCTTAGAATGACTTACACTGGATTTTGTACAAGTTGCTTTCTTCATTCTTGGTCAGCAGGTTGGCGTGTGCATCTTTCCTGGGATCAACTTTCCTTACAAAGAGAGATTTGAACCAGCTGTCCTCTTTGTATCTGTTGCTTGATACGGCCAGGCCCCTGCAAATTAAATCAAATCAAGCCACAACAAAAATAACTATGAACAATATCCTATCCAAAAGTGGCATAATGTTCCTATAATAGTCATATTGTTTTTGGTAGCCTGATGATTAAGGCCTTGAACCATGTCAAATGCAGCCATAATCCTTATTAGTGTCATAATATTGCCATTGTACATCAGGATATGTTCATAGACATAAGACCTTCATGACATATTAGTATTTACTATTACCTTATATCATTACTTCGTCAGACTTGCCGTTTTTTATGGACTAGAGAGAGAGCTAGACAGGTCAATGCCATCTAATATTCTTATTCAACATCTAATTTTGACAGGGCAAAATCATAAGAAACCAACAACATGACCTTGAGCTTACGAAGCTTCAGCATTAGAGACCAACATGCATCTCAAATGATCGTACCTGTATTTAATAGCAAAGGTACGAGTTGTCATTTCTTCTACAACTCACTGAAGGGACACATCATAGTTTAAGCTTGATTTGATCTTGCCAGAAGCACAGTGGCTAGTTGGGCTAGCTTCTCATCAAAGAAGCCTAGAGGCTAGTAGGCTAGCTTCAGTGCCTCCCCTGTACAGGAGGGCTAGCGGGACACAAAAGCACTTTTATAAAGTCCTGAGACTAACACATTACCAACGTCAAGCACAACATACATACAAAGAGATAATTGTCCAACCTGCTCAAAATGACGGCATGCCCTGCGGAGTTGGCCATGTTATTGGCCAGATATAGGCCATTGCTTATTCTCTGAAGGACTCGGGTCGCCATCTTCCAGCTGTAAGTGAAGAATGTCGCTCCCTCCTCTGTCCACAGGGCGGCGGCAGACAGCCATGCTGTGTTGGGGTGGTTTGGGTAGCTGGTCCTTGAAAACGCATCTTTTCGGACTTTTTAGGAAGGTTTTACCTTATTTAAGGCAATGCTATTAATTTATGAACTCTTGTGGAATCGTCGTTAATGTCTAAGAGGTAATCCAGTGAAACATATCTAGATTAATCAATATTATTAAAGCATTTGACTTAGTGCATTCTTGTTTGTTATGTTTTTTATTTTATTTTTTCCAAATAAAGAGCAGATCAGTTGCAATGGCAATTTGCCCTGTATGGAAAGATAAAAGGTTGCTGTATGAAGGAATTCAGAAGAACTGATTTATAAAATACGCAAAGTGGAGCCAGTCAATCCTTGGTCCCATAAGGAATGCCTGGCATTCTTGGATTAAATCAAACAGTTGGAAAGGATTTCTGTAACATTAAATGAAATCAATCAAAAGGTATGCCTACACAAGGATTCCTTTTGCGTGCTTCAAACAAAAATATCAATTTGAGACAGATTTTTATCATGATCCTTTGGCCTCTGTCTGTAGTCGTCTGTGTTCTGCCTCTGTCTCTGTGTCTCTTATTCTGCCTGTGTGAGAATCAGAGTGTGTGTGTCTGTCTGTGTGTCGGTCTGTGTGTCTTTCTCCCTTTCTTTCTCTCTCTCTTTCTCTCTCTCTCTCTCTCTCTCTATCTCTCTCTCTCTCTCTCTCTCTTTCTCTCTCTCCCTCTAGCTCTCTCTGCCTGCCTCTGTGTCCCTTTACTATGTATATGAACGTCTTTGAAGGTAAAAAAAAACTAAAAAACAATAACAGCATACCATCGGATAAAAAGCCAATTTATAACCCAATATATCAACTAGCTAAGCTGGACAAAACAATGACACATCTCGGCCGATCTCTTCCAGGGTAGCAACTTAGCCAAAACAATCTTCTCCTCCCTCCTTGTTAGCTTTGGATCCATAATTGACATTCCTATCTGTTATCGGTTCTTTAATAAATGCAATAGAAATTGTGAGAACATTGGGGCCATGGCAAGTTGTTTTGTGCACACAAATTATATCATACACAATGGTTGCAAAAATAATATTAAACAATAACTGTGTCCTTTTATTTTATTTATTTAAAGATTCCCTGCATGGAAGAATTCACGTGCATACATTTTATCTATCAAAAAATAAAGACTAAGAATTTGGTGAGTATAGTTTCAGTATAATAGTCCTGTCATGATGAGAATACCAGGCATCATCACAATCTCAATGTGCAGTTTACCATTGGAAATAGCTTAATAGTATATAGTAATACCACCACTCCTACTACTACTACTACTACTACTACTACTACTACTACTGCTACTTCTACTAATGATAATAATAATAATAACAGTTATTATCATATAATATTACTAGTTGCATAATAATGGCACACCGTGTAATACCAATCCAATCTTTTATTTTGGGGAGTGTGCACATTGAGACACATTCTTCTCCTCAGACCTTCTTCTCACTTCTTCTGGCAACTGTTGGTAGGAGACAGAATATGGGTCTAGGGAGTACAGGATTCCTGTGTTCTGGCTCGGGTGTGACATGCTTGTCTAACCTTTGTGTCTCGACCGCCGAATCATTGCACGCTGCTCCCCGGATACTCAGACGGTGGTGTCAAAAGGTGCGGACGAAAAATTACGGGGCCTGCTGCTTTCGAGGCCAGAGGAATGAGATTATGCGAAGGCCAGATCTGCATCATGAAGTATGTTTGCCTACGTCAGGGGTTGACGTTTACATTCCTCCATTGAATAGCAGACAGATGGCTCCGCCAAGCTTGTTCAGCGGCGGGCGTCGTTGAGGGAATCATTTTGACACGAGTGGGGTGTACTTGTGACAGTTTTATCAACTGTATAATTTCCCATGATTCTTTAATGTCTTAATGCATGTCCAAGCATCATCCTGAGAGCTGATGAAACGGTTCAGTATTAGGTTGACTGGTTGAATGGTGCAGGATTAAATGTCTTTCATCTTAGCATTAGGCATTATGATATGGCACATAATTTCACTTTTAACTAAACTAACCCGTAGTGTTGAGGGAATCAAGTCAATCTACATTCTGACATTTTTTAATTGAACCAAATTGATCATCATTGGTTCATAATATTATCTCCAGACATAGTTCTCACAACTATCTAACAATCAATCATCAAACTCTTGCAAAAAGGTACCTAATCCCAATGAGACTTTCTGAATAAATAAAGGTTTGTGAGAAAAAAAATATTTTTTTCTTAATATTATTGTATTAGTATATCTATAGGTTGATACTAACAGATGTTATGTTAGTATTATGATTGTCATATGGTGCATGTGGGGGGGGGCTTACACCAGAGGTTTGGATAACTCGATGACCCTTGGGGCAGTGTCTAAACTCCATGAAGCCAGGGCCTGGTTTTGGTTTTCAGGTATTTCGTCGACTAGCCTAGACTAAACAAGCATGCATTGATGATGGTTTATTTCATCAGACATCCAATACAAATTGCTAAATTGTTGAATGTGATTTGTGCGTGCAAGTTTTTAATTGACCAGGATTCATCTATTAATACGTTTTTTCCCATTTTGAAGATGTCATTGTTTATACCTTACAACTTGCTTCTTGCTAAATATTATTATTACATCAATGTATCAATTTAATCTGGTTTAATAAACCTTGTGGCAACACAACTGAGAGCAATTCATTGAGTAGTTGTGTTCCAGAGCAGACATTTTAGTACACGTTTTTGGAGACAAATTAAAACAAAACTAGAACATTGATCACGGGTTCAAAATGGTGAAACTTATCAATTCGAAGATTAACTAGCACAAGGCAGGCTAACTTGCATTCAGGCATAATGTTTTGTAGTTGTTTATGTATTGTGTTGACGATTTGTCACAACAATTTCCAATGTTCAATGTAATGTTTATCTTTAATCTGGGTTGCTATGTTACATTTTTGCATATTTACTTACTTTATACTTCACTTATTGTTGAAGTGAAGCAGAGGCCTTAATTTGACTATGCAGTTTAATTGTTTTCAAAAGTATGAACTGATTTGGGAAAATATGAAAAGAAAAAAATATTTAAAATATTTTATCACTTTTTTAAGTAATAGAATAAGCATAGAATGCTGTTATTAGAACTTATCTTGCATGTATCCATTTTCTTTTTTGCCATTTGAATCAATTTCAAACTTAAAAACCCCCTTGAATTATGTACTCCGAGATGTAGTTAGATAACCAGTTCATCGCAGGACATAGACAACACATGTTTTTACTTTAAAGTGAACAATCTTCAAAAGTTTATTTTAACATTGCTCTGGCTTGTTTAATAAGACACTCATGTTCTTTGGTGTTTATAATGCAGATACACGCATATCTCTAAACCGACAGGGTGATCCAGGCTAATTAGGAAAATCGATTCAAAATGGATGACTGTCGAAATAGGACTACGCCCTTGTCGAAGGCAGCCAAAGTGTGCCATCATATGCATCTTAGGGTTCTTTGCTTTTTTTGTAATATGAATGATTAGATTTTTGTTTTGTGGTTGTTGTTGTTGTTCTGCTAGTTTTTGTTCTAGCGGCTGTTTTGTTCTGGTTGTTGTGGTTGCTCCCATTGTTTCCCCTTTGTCTTTCTGTTCCAGAAATTGATCCAAAAAGGCGTCATTTAAATTAAGAACCGAACGCGGTCAAACAAAACATTGGGGATCTCCTATCCCACATGCGATGGTCGTGGTTGCAAGTGATCATAGTTTGACATCTCCAATTTGTGCCAATAAGAAACAATAAGCCCAATACGGCTGCCATTCTTTTGGCAACGTAAGGTATTCACGTAAATACATATACACTTCTCGTGTATTGTTTGACTGTGTGATTTTTCTCTAAATCATAAAGATGGTTATGTCGGTGATTGATGATATCTGTTTGAATCTGTAAATCCCCCGATTTGCAATAAATCTTCATCACAAAATATTCCTGCAGGCAAGGGTATCTTCAATCTTCAGGATGGCCAGTTACTCATGTGAACTTCACAGGCCCACATTATGTGCGCTACACAAATATGTTTGAAATATGAGTATATTGTGGGAACAAGATGACCATCAATATTTAGTTTCAGATTGTTTCCCCACCAGAATAGTTGTCCCGACATTACCAGTGGGTATGATTTGTTGCTGTGCCTTGGGGTCGTGTAATCACATGTAGACCAAGTCTTTAAAATAGAACAATTACACATGCTAGTTTCTCGACATATTCATTTCATTCATTCCTTATTCAGTGTGGCTTGCGACTGTTGGTTTCTGCCAGCTCAACTTTGATTGTCCTCAATGCTATTCAACTCACTTAAATGACAGCCAAACAAATGGTGTTTTTTGTGCCAATATGTCCTTGCAATGAAAGTGCATTTATTCATTCCCTTTGAATGTTGATGCTACCCAGATGTGAATCTTTGTATTGTTAAGAAAAGTGCACACCTGTGTGTGTGTGTGTGTGTGTGTGTGCATGTGCATGTGTTTTTTTCAGTGTGTATCATGGCTGTATTATAAGGCCTGTTAGATAGCAATACAGCATGTTTCAATTCAACTATGGTCCCACAGTAGATTATCTTGGAATTCAAAACATATCTGATAAATCCATATGGGGGAGGGACGCATGCATGGATGTATGGACAGACAGACAGACCAATGGACAAACACAAGCGGAGGGGTACACAAGACCATACATTGACGTTGTACTCATGGCATTCAAATTGTCTGCCTGACAAACACTCAAGGAAAATACAACTTCTGCACACTGTAGAGTGTAAACACAACATGAACTCATTCAGGAAGGTTAATTTGTCCTTCATGCACTCTATGGTCCAAAGGCAGTAGTGGAGGAATTCCTGTGTCAACCCAACGGGGAGTGTTGAATTGATGGTAAACTGCTGATGACCTGTGTAATTGAAATGAACACTCACCGTTTATCATAGAGCAAAGTCCCAAAGGTCTTCCACTACAAAAGTACAGCTGAAGCAACAGCCAGAGGTGAGCAGAATATGTCTAGAAAATGACCATCATTTGTTGCACATCTTGCATCACATTTTAGGAAGTAATTCAAGCCAAATAAATGTTTGTACAATCTGGGTCCATTTTGAGTAGAAATATTTACTGGACGCTTGAACCCGATGACAAACAAAGAGCTTTATTCAGAAATAACACTAGCACTGTTTGAATTAGCCGACACAAATTCTGATTAATATATACATTTTAGGAAGTTGTATTCCTCTGATTGGAAAGTCTTTATTTGACTGGATAACGCCGACATATATAGATACCAACATTTTCAATGAAGTATGTTTTGTGAAACACAACTGGTGTAATTTATTCCATGAATCAGTTAATCAAATAAAGTAATTGTTAATATGGTAGAATGTTAAATAAAGTAATTGTTAATATGGTAGAATGTTGCTGTGCGTTAAGACAACCTCCTCCAAATCATATCACACATATCACAGTTCACACCTCACCCATTGCTTTCTTTACTTACTTGCTCACTTGCTCTTTAAAAGCAGCTTTGAATGGTAACCATACTTCACTCTCAATGACCGTTTACCAACACCAACACAAGCAGTGTATGAGTGTATAGTTCAGAGAGTTCGAGAAGGTAAATGCCATTAGGGAGAGTTACTTAATCGCCACCAACCATCATACAAAATACCTGGTGAGTCACTGGCTTCACTTTTTCAAATAACAAAAGCATCTTGGGGTTATTTAGTCTCCTGCACAATGTGTCTCCACTTGAAGAAGAATGGTGTGCTGACTTAAATGGCATTCACAGACACCCTTCCAAGGTGTAACCTTTATGAATATGTTAAAACAATCCCTCAAACACTTGCTTGTCTACTTCTCTGATGAACCAAAACAATGATTAATCAGTGATGAATGCTGACCTGGAACTTCAACCTAGCCAATAAACAATGTTCTCTCTATTGTTAATGAGGTGCTAGAGCATTTCACATTTGAGTTCTGAGTTGCATTCACTATAATGCACCCCAGTGCTCATGTATGCACTGGGAAATCCTAATAAATCCTTCATAAACCTGGCTCATGTGTTCAGTTATTTTGTTGTATCTGATGTTTCCTGAGTCTGTTTCCTCTTATCCATTAATAAGATCCATAAGTAACAAAAAGACAGTATGCAATTTTTATCATATTGGTCTGTTACACTGACAAATCATGTGGGATGGAAGTAACATTTCGTGTCTATGTTTGAGATATTTGGTGGCAAAAGCTCTTTCACTTTGTACGAATAACTTTTTGACTTTTAATAATACATTGTTGTGCTGTGGATTTAGAGAGGGCTGCTTAGTAGTATTCAGCCAAGCCAACCTGTCCTTGAGCACGATGTTTTCTGTGTGTTTCACAGAGAATGAGGTCAGTGGATATAGGTGGCTGCACCGGAGTTCGATATTTCCAATGTCCCACAAGGTGTTTATTAGGGAAATCCTTTCAGGTTACCAATCAAAATCGTACCAGTCTGCCATCATTCTAGGCTCCAGTGTAGCTGGTTTCTGAGTTTGTTCATATCAGTGTATTTTTATTTCATTTTTTACCGGGTTGAGCTCATGGGAATGTTCGATGGCATTGAGGAATTTACGTTTTCATATATACCAGAGGTCATGGGAAATTACAGAGGCCACTTCTCCCTGCAAGGGTCATCTGTTTACATTTAGTGAAATAGTTTTTGCATGATATTCCCGTAGAATAAAGCCCTCTCTCATAGCCTTCACGTATCTTCTGGTTCCAACCATGGCTGGTAATCTTTGTAAATCTGTCTTAACTTAACTTTATAGATGTGCGTTGACAACACTTTGGAAATGCTTAATATTCGATTGAAATTACATCTGAACGCAAGCAGGAGCTAAATACTGTGTGTGTGTGTGTGTGTGACTGTGAGCCTATGCACGTGTGTGAGCGTGTAAGTGTGCGTGTGAGTGTATATATAATATATTGTATATTCATTTTTAACAAGAACAGTCGTTTATACCAAGAATCTGTCAAACACAAAAAACAGATAGCGCTAAACGTTTCCAACTGGAGGGGTTTCTAAATGAAAACAAGCTTCCAAAGCTCCAGGGAGGTGTGCATGCTAATATATCGCCGTCTGCAGACAGGTGGATGGGATAAGGGGGTATTAAGGTCAGTTGGAAAGCAGTTATATATAGTTTTAAACTTAGGTAATGCTTGTATTATTTGTTCATAAACCGAATTACTGTGTAAGGTGAAATCTATGTAAATATATGTAATAATCATTTGATTTATGTTGGATGATGGATTTTGCACTTCTGTAAAGAGTCCTCAGGGCAGAGCAATTTTCTGAGGAACATTACCTAACTGTGCTGCACTGCACTTCAGAAGGCCCAGCATTGTAATGTATGGTAATGGATTAAAAAATGATGCAAATAGGACAAGACAAAGCTGAAGTTGGCCACAAATAGTGTGAAGTATTAGATAGATTAAATAATAGCAATACAATAAAACGTGTCTGGTGTATGTTTTGTGAGAAGAACATCAAGTCGCATGATTGTTTGAACATTTTAAAAGATGGATCCAAGACCCTATCTGAATCAACATCCCTCCCCTCCATGGTTAATAAAGTCTTAACTTGTCTTTGTTCTGTTATCGCCTATATGACACTCAGTAGATCATTTTATCTCGATAGACATTTAACATTAAAGCGGAAAAAAAAGCGCATCGCTTCATGAATTCTGACAAACCATGGTTGGAAAACGGGTGAGAGGTCTGAAGAAAAAACATCCATGTCAACGTAAGTCGTTTCCATGACAAATCTTTGTTAAAATGGTCTGTTCCTGGGGGTAGCCTCTTCTTGGACCGTAGATTAAACAAATCTCTTCAACAACTTCATCTAATCATTATCTCTCTAACCAACCAGACATGCACACACACACACACACACACACACACACACACACACACACACATACACACACACCACACACACACCCAAACACACAAAAACACACACACGTGCATATCCACACGACATATCATCCTAATGATTATAATCACTATAAAGCAAGAAAAAAAGCCAGAGGCAATTCATGTTGCCAAGATTTGAGTTTCATTTTGAAATCCAAAGTCTAGTCGTTGCTAAGAAAGCGTGACATCCGAAACAAATCACGTCTGGAGCTCATGTCCACTGCAATGAGTCAACGGTGATATGTCAGCACTGCTTCACATTCCCGGCCTGTTTGTGTTTGTCTCAGAAAAACCTTGGCAAGTGCCGCTCATTCATTTTCTTCGAATGTGACCGCCGTGAGGTGAGCGACTCTGTACCGCGCTGATCTGTCCAACACACAGCTGCACAGGGAACACAGGGATACGTCGTTTGGCTTTTATTGATAAAATGAACTTTTAGTACCTAATTTGACCTCTGACATGTGTTGGTCGATATGGCAGTTACCGCTTGCGTGTGGCGTCATAGCCAATAGTGATATTAAAATGTTATACGTAAGATGTTATCCAGTCCCACAGTGAATTGGAAGGAATTCTGTATTTAATTTTATGTATTGTGGCCGCAGTATGTGGTAATGTTTCCATATCAGAAAGCATTATTACAACTTTTGAGAAAGGGTATTGCCTTCTCTTCTAAAGCAATCTGAAATAATTGTGCAGGACATGTCAACTAGTGCAACTTTATGTTGTCTCTCTGCATATTCTTTTCTTGGAAGTGTACACACCACACCACCGCAGTGCTGGTTTTACAGACATGAAAGTTAAAGCTTCGCTTTCAGGCTTATTTTGATAAAATTATGTTGACACATTATGTTGTGCATTGTTGTATGAGAGAACGTTTTAGTAGCACACACTCACACACACACAAACACACACACACACACACACACACACACACACACACCACACACATACACACACACACACACACACACACACACACACACACACACAGACAACCAAGTCTTACCAGGGAACCAGAGGTAGCTGCGAGCTGAAGTTTTATTTGGTCCTGCACCTCTCCTTCAGACAGATTTCCCAGCAAACCCGGCTCTGGTCAGACCAATCACAACCGATTATCTTATTTAAGGGGAGAAAATGGGAAAAAAATGACGCCTGTACAAAGGAGCATCCTATGGGAGCGCCGTTGAGGCATTTTCATAAATAATATTCCCATGCAATTGCATCCAGAGACATTTTGGTCTGTGCCCCTTGATACTAACCCAACTAAGACCAATAAATTGGTCTGGCGATGTCAGGCTAGTCCAACCCATCTTAAAGGCAAGGAGGGAAACAAGCAACATTGCCAAACAATAAATCACTTGCATTTGACAAAAATCATGTCTTCGCATATGTAAAAGTGTAATTTGCAAAGATAAATATCACTAGACTACTCAGTAAACTTTCGTCATTCCTTCTTGATGGTCGAGCAAGGAGAGGAGAAGCAGTAGTTACTTCTTTATTACGGGTGAGGGGAAACAACCTCCCTTGAGTCTCTGTTACCCTCCACCATCACATTGTATACCTTCAGCTCCCTAAATGTTGTTTGTTAATGTAGTTAGTCTGTCGTAATGCTGGCTATAACGACTAACAAATGTTACCTGGAAGACATTAATATGCCGTTTCAGGGAGCGTTTCATGGAGTGGGTATTAAGTAAATGGGTGGTGTGTGTGAGTGAAACTGTGGACTAGTGTAATCAATCAGGTCTTTTGAGCAACTTGCAGCTACTCTCACTGTTGGACTATATTGATGAGGATGTGACATATCTTACAGAAAACCCTTCTGCCAACACATGGTTGGAACACATTGTATTGAATCCAAGACTCGTTGTATTGTCAAGGCCCGTATTCAACCTTCACCTCCAGGCCAGAAGTTTGAGCGAATGTCTGAACACAAAAGGGCCCAAAATCTGTAGTCTACATGCCATACCAATGCTTACATAAAAACAAAGAGTGTGGAAAACGTCTGACAGACTATCCAATGTTTTTGTTACGTCTTGCATATCAATCTTTTGACAAGGGTATAATTACATTTGGATAAATCATTCAATAGTGGAAAATGCTATCTTGATATCAGTTAGTACAGATCCATGGAAGCCTATTTTTCTAAATGTTTCTTCAAATTCGGTTGCAATGATAACTGGATGACTTGTCTTTCTAAAGCAAACGTAGCATATGCATTGATTCAGGTGTTGAACCAACAACAGGAGCTGGAGAGACCCCTGGTGGCCAGGACTAGGTAAAACACCCCAAGCTGAGGGTTGTTTTGCAAGCTTGTATTGCGTTTACGAGCCATTATTCCCCGAAACAAAGTTCTCACAAGGCACAAATTCATTAGAAATAGATACTTTTCCGCCAGAACATATAAAACACTAATGTGCTTACTGCTAACATCAATTCCTGTAATGGGGGTTTTCTGTTAAATTCTGCTACGAACATGACTAATGGAGCCCGGCGACGCAATATGAGATCATGTGACCATGAGAGCCGTCCCTCTGCCAAACGAGTCTTCTCTGCACATCAAAGCTGCCGATCCCTCCCAGGGCTTGGGGCTCATGACAGAGCGAGCCACAGAGGCTGAGAGAGCTGATTAGGGCAAACGAAAAGCAGCCCTCTCGGACCAAAGATAACAACACGAGTAAGGGGGAAGGCATGGCGGGAATCACGGAGCGAGGCCAAAGTAATTCCGGTGCCGACCGAGGGGGGCTATTATATAAAATATATAATATATGATACATTGCTGGGTGTCATAGATACAGTGCTGGGTATCATATACATCCAAGGGTCAAGAGTGACCCTTGGATGCGTTTTTCCCCACAACAACCCTTTTTTTGTTTTGTTGCAAAAACGTGTTGAGGTTTAATAAAAAAACAACATAAATGATAATTGCCTTGACACATGTATGACTTGAGTGGTGATACTATCCTTTGGACAATTGCAGACACTACAAGAATCACATTGAGTCACAATTGTTCCCATTTACAGACTACAGACATTTTTCCCATCTTTCCATGTTGTGTTGCTGTTGAAACGGATCCAGCAAATAATTTAAAAGGGTATGAATTGCACACTATTGGCTTTGCCATTTCAACATCTGTATAGACTGGTCTCTTGGTGGAATACGTTATTTCCAAATAAATTATTAAAACACTCTTCTGCCAAACATGCGCTCTATCTGACAAAATGCCCATTTTACAAGGGTTTCTTTTGCCCTCTATGCCTCTGATTAAATGGCCGATAGTCCAATGTCATTGTTTTACAAACTAATTGGTCTCCAATTGGATCCCTGTATTACACATTATGAGGGGCTCATAAAATCTCGGGGAGGCAAAGGGTTTTTTTCCCCAGAATTGCCCAGAAAATTTTTTTTTTAATATAATAATATATTTGTTCTATAATACGCATGTCGGGTCGAATTACAGAGAAACGAATTTCAAAAAGGGTAGACATGCTCTGAAGCTGACTCAAGCAATTTACTCTATGACTGACATCATTCACAGTTATTCCGTGAGTCATAATGGATCCCTCGATGTATACTATTTGTATAAAGTTCAAACTACAATCATTATTTTCTTATTAAGTGGAAAAAAACTGTTTAGATATAAAAATCTCATAAAATGCAATCCATCAGTTTCCCATCTACTCCTTACGAGAGAGTTTTATATTTCCTTCAAGCTGCACTTTGTGAGAGCAGAGAATATTCAGTTTTGAGTGTTCAGGAGGAAACTTGTGGGGAATGCCATCTGTGAACAAGGAGATGTCGTTTGAGAGGAATGATGCATATAAAAACAAAAATACAAATGAAAATCATCCACACATTCTTTTATCCAAAGAATTGGGTCAAGAATCCACACATTGACACTGTTTGATATCGTGTATATGCATTACCAATGTTATGATTGAATCAGTATATATGATGCCTTCTGTCTTACTACTATACAATTGTAAACTCTGTTAATCAGTGGTATACTTTGGTGGTTCTAAGTAAAGATTGCTTACGTTATCACAGATGGATTGTTATGCGAGCCGATAGAGTCATGATGAAGTTTTAAAATGCAACAACTAAGCCACTGCGGTTAGTGCAATGTATTTTCTTTTACAACAATTAAGCTCAAGGATATGAGACATAAACATTCCCCGTTGTCGAATGTGAAACATGGAAAAATAATCCAGCTGGCAAGAGAAGGGTCTAGCAGCGATGAAAAGAGTAATCACTGAGAGCCTGTCTATCTGCACTCCTGGATATGACTTTGGGAATGACTTAAGATTGCGTGTTGCCACTTTGTTGAGTATTGGACCATGTTGTTCCATCTTTTTATCCCACCTACCTCATTCTAACGCAGGGACTTGTCTGACCGCACAGATTTTGGATGTGGTCTGATGTAAAAAAAAAAGAGGAGAAGTATGCAGCCTTGATTGTTGGTAGTGAATCCCTCCTTTGTAAGTTATGTAGATATGACTGTTGCTCTTTTGACCAGGGACATTTGAAAGTGAAATAATGTTTATCTTTCTGAGAAGACGTGTTTTCTTTCAGAGGATGTACGGATATAGAATTAGGAGGCTGTGGGGCACCCACTCACACAGAGTGCGTTTTATCTCTTCTATTGAGAAATGGGCTGGAAAGCGGAGCAGGGAAGGACTTCCTCTTGCAGCATCAGCCAAAAGATAGAGTGGATTTACAGCACTTGGGCCTGCATTAACACCAGTGGAGTCCAGTAGAGGTGGTGGCTGGCTGACTCCATCCATTACAAAGTCTGCATAAAGGGCCTCAGCGGTGCTTCCAATGTGCTGTATCACAGCATGTCTAGGGCCACACCTTCCAAAAATACACTGATGGGCCTTTAATGGCCTGACCTTTTTATCGTCTTGGATTGGAGTGGAGGGCTGGATGAGTGTAGAAAAGAATGAACGATTTCACAAGAGTGGGAGATCACGCCAGGTCCTGTTGAGAGGTTGTCCTCTTCCCACGTCTGTAACACTCTAAATATGTTGGCCCTTCCGAAGGCTCACCAGGTTTATGGCCGTTACATTCTGTGTGGAGCTTTGAGTAGGAGGAGCATCGAGGTGTCAGGGTGATGTGCTCGGTTAGGATTGATGCTACAATCCTTAAGAAGAACTAGGGCAGTCTCACTCCCAGCTGGTCAGGAGCTAGAGCTCCGCACTCCAAGCAAGTCTGGAAAGGGAGACACCTCACTCACAGCAGGTTTACAGAGTGAGACACTTCCCCCACAGCAGGTGCTGGAGAGAGAGACACCTGACTATCAGCAGGTCTAGAGAGTGAGACACCTCATTCACAGCAGATCTGGAGAGTGTGACACCTCACTCACAGCAGGTCTGGAGAGTGAGACATCTCACTCATAGCAGGTGTGGAGAGTGAGACACCTCACTCCCATCGGGTCTAGTGAGTGAGACATCTCACTCACAGCAGGTGTGGAGAGTGAGACACCTCACTCACAGCAGGTCCGGATCTAGAGCACCGCACCTCACTCCTACCAGTTCTGGAGAGAGGAAGCCGGGCAATGTAAGGTGTTTTTATTTCCCTTGTGTCAACTTTCCAACTGCTTACTTCATTACCTCTTTCACTCACACACACACACACACACACACACAAACACACACACACACACACACACACACACACACACATATACAGACACACACATACACACACACAGAACAATGATGCCAGGCCCTTCCTGCGCATGTTTGCTGGACACAGACGTTACGCAGTGGTTTTACCCCATTAAACACTTACATTGTCGCGCCAAAAACCACATCCAGCAATCAACAGCACAGGGCTGGCAGTGGAGCCATGCGACAGGGCCCTCTGCACTGGGATCACTAGGTAGCCAGGTGGCGGAGAGATTGCACAGGGCTGATCCCTCAAAACGTGACGTTTCCTAGTGCAGCTGCACAGTGTACCTGTTCATGGAGAACGGTTTGCTTTCAATCATGTGGAGATTATTAGGTCATTAGGTCTTAGTTTATTTTCCTTTTTCTTTTGCGTCCTCTAATGAACAAATAAATGTAGTTCTGGTGCGTGCAGTGGGATTACGTTTTTAAAGGGAATGCTTGGTGGAGAAAATAAACAAACTAAGAAGCATAACTTTATTGCCTGAATATGATTTTGCAAAGCAGAGACAAAGAGTAACGAGGCAGAGTATGTGTTACTGTCAGTTCAGCTGTTAAAACAACTCCATATTTTAAACTTTAACTTCATCCAACCGGCTCAAGTTGACCTCAACAACAGCAATTTAATGAGAACAAGTGTACACAAATAATTAAAATAAACGATGGAATATTTATTTTCATTGTATGTAGAATAACAAACTGAGATTTCCAACCGACACTGAGAAACAATGGAGGCCAGAGCCGTGCATTATTGAACGATATCCTCACTCATCAAAACGACCTCTCGATCTTGTTGCAGTACCAGATCCATAAACACATGGAACACGGAATATACGATAGCTGGTGTAAGTGTTGTAACTGGGGACTTCCACACGATGGACTGTGGCCTCAGCTGGTCGTGTTTAGATGTTATGCGAGTCGGTGCACGCACCATGATGTTCAGAATACGGTCCAGCATGGTGTAAATAAGCCCCAGCGCCTCTCGGGAGAATGTGGGAACAGCGGCCTTAATCAACAACAGGGCAGGGGGATGTGTTTTAGGCCCCTATTTCGCAATGCTGAACCGCGCAAATTGGAAATGCTACAAATTTTTCAAGGCGGGAATTACATTCGCGGCGCCTTTGGGGCTTAACGGGGGATGATTCAAGTTTCTTCTTTTCCTTTTTTTTTCTTGACTTAAGTGTTTCCCTGACTCGTCCAGTCTCCATGACTGCATGACTTGGAACAGCAAGTGTTTGGAATGGTATCATATGCAATTCAAACTTTTTCCTTTGGTCAAGTTATCTTCAGTAAGTATTTAGGTGTGTCTTTGGAACTGATATGACCATGCTAGACACATGTTCTCATACGATGCTTTCCTGTCCAAGATGGAGCCATAACGATAAAGATCAACCGCATGCTATAGCCTTTAAAGAGCAGAGAGAACGTGTGTACCGTGTGCTCAATGACATCCATCCAAGATGCATGGAATGTAGCCTGGCTTTATTGTAGCAAAAATGTGGTCATTCTGTTCTGTTGGCTTGAGAAAGGATTTAAACAAAATCTTAAGGGAAATACAGAATGTTTTCAGGCCTTCAAGAATAATGTACCAACAATGATAAAAAAAGTAATGGGCAAAATAAGGCTTCATAGTATAAATCAGAACCCTCTTTACAGGACTAGTAGTACTGTTTCAGAAATCCTAATAAGAGAGGAATGTAGAAAAACCAATTGTAAATCCACAAGCTTCACAACATTAAATTCAACTGACTACTGCAGAGGGAGTGGATGGGAATACCAAGCCTGGAGGATTATCGTCTCATGTAAATCCGATCAAACCTTGTATGAAAGACACAATGGGATATATTAGTTACTATCGCCTGGAGAAATTAGTTACTCTACCCCATTTCAAGACTCAGCTGGAAGTGATACAAGCGGACTCCGAGGAGCTCGGCGGAGGGGTCCAGTGTTCGCTAACAGCTACAGTTCCTGCATGATTTGTGGATGATGTATGGAGCTCGGTCTCAAGGGACGGAAAACCTCAGGGTGTCTGGCAGATGCTGTTTCCACGGTGACGAGGCCGGAGAACAATGTTGGCCATTGAATTGTCTTTGCTTTTCTTTTTTGGCCTTTCTATTACAATTCTTTCAACCAAGTGTAACACACGGGAATGGCAGACAAGTTGCAGGGTGCATGTTGTCAGGCAATGGGTCACCGTATTTAACATATGTAAACACACGCTCCATATGGATTTACTCTGGGTTTCCTGATGTAATGTATCTTGTGTAAAAGACCATTCATGAAATGGGTAAACTACGAAGTGGTGAGTGTGTGTGTGTCTGTGAGAGAGAGAGAGAGAGAGAGAGAGAGAGAGAGAGAGAGAGAGAGAGAGAGAGAGAGAGA
>JAOPJL010000053.1:13607768-13620394 GCA_027123545.1 Trisopterus esmarkii | reverse complement strand
TGTGTGTGTGTGTATGTGTCTGCTGTGTGTGCCTATTGCGTGTAGAGAGAGAGAGAGGATGTGGACATTAAGTTAACAGAACATCATACACAATTCGTCACGGAGCCAACGAGAGACAGCTGCAATTAAAGCAAATAAAACCATGTGTCTCTATCAGAGACGAGTGATGGTCCAGGACCTCTACAGGTGCTTCATCAACTTATTGGCCAACTAAAATAGTCCTCATCACTAACAACAACAGCTGCTAAGGGCAACCACAGTGGTTGAAATGTGATATTCACAGGAGTAGGAGATTTAATCAAGTAGGTCACTAGTTTGGATTCTAAGGAATGATTTCTTTTTTTTTGCAGATGCTCGCTTGCTTGGAAACCCCCTTCTTGTTCGTTGGGAAAGTTTGTATTTCAGCAATATTGTTGAAATTAATCAGAGAAAAGCCCACCTGGGAATATGCGAGTTCACCTTGGAGCAACCCAGCCAAAAGTCCAATTGAATTATTGTTAACAACTTATTTTGTAGTCATCAAGGGGCCACACTTCATGAGATTTCTTGCATCTTTGTACCTGCACTGAGAGTTAGAGTTCAGCGTTTGACTGAACTATTGCATGATGTAGTACATGCTGTGTGCTACTGCACATGTATATTTGCCACTTGAAACTTGAGGAATTTGCATTAGGGCTTTCACATCTCACATTACTACCTGATATGCAGGCCTTGATGTCCTTTATCAAGGTTCATTAATACACAGGGAGGAATGCGGCATCCTTTTTTGGTGTACAACGATGAAATATACTGTACAATGGCCAAAATATGCCATAAAATATGTATCACTGTTTAATATATAATCTGTTTCAATTAGCTCAATGCTTGGACTAAGCAATAACGCATGTGGGATTCAATATTATTGTCTACGTCTATTTTCTACCATTTTATTCTGTTTATTTACGCAGCTGCCTGCGCGGTTTCATAGGAATACATTGTGGAGAGCTCTGATGTGGTCTGGAACCTCACGAGTACGGAAATGGCATGGAGGCAGTTGTGAGTGTCTCACTTGCAAGTTGTGTTCAGGTCTGTTCGCCAGATAAAAGGTCACCGTTCAGTTACTCTCGTTCCATTCGCACACTAAGCGCTTAGCGCTTTGAATGAACCCCCAGGGCCACATCTATATAGTAAAACACTCACTTCGTTCTAACCTTTTCAAGCAGTTTCACGTTGTTAGTCCAAATCCAACTAAAGCCCAATTCCCCGGAACACTAAGAAGCAGTCCACATGGCCGATAATTAATCAGTTTGGGCTTCAGAGCCTCACTCTGAAAGATCATGCTGTGAGACCACAGAAGATAAAGCACAGGCTCAACTAACCGGCTAATGTAACCGTAGTAGTTTGTTCTCTGGCACCTTTAAACATTTATTCAGTTCAGGAGATCAGCTTGTGCAACAAAGCCGCTTAGTTTTTTTGCCTAAATATTACAAAAATCTGAAGCCAATTATAGGAATAAGTGACTTGATTCTTATGTTAGGTAGGCTCAACGTGTGCCAGACCTAAAATGCCCTTATGTTCATGATTTAATGTTTAGGTTTCTGGACCTGAAACATTTTAAGTACGAACTTAATGTTTCAATATTGGCCCTAAACAATAAACGTGTATTAATTACGGGGTATTTGTCTCTCTCGTAGGCTGTCAGATATTAAGTTACACTGCAGGACTAGAATATTAATCTGAATAAAATGTTCTTGGCCGCCTCCGTCCTTCTGAAGAGGTGTCATGTTTAGGCAATGTAGACAAAACATTACATTTATGAGTCACACAGACAACTGTAGAAATGTTTTAAATCCAACATGTTTGTTTAACATAGACAGTTTGTTTAATGGAGTAAAGAACACTCAAACTGAATTATTTGAGATATCCTTAATAATAAATATGGGTATTCATACCTAGAAGACCTCATCCTAAGCAAGTTCCTTTACCCCTGTCTGCTCCTTTATCACATGTAACTCACATAAGTCACTTCGGACAAAAGTGTCTGCGTAGAGCCTATGTAGAATAACAATAACAAACGTAGTCTTTGCAACTGACACAAAGCAAAGAGAGTTGAAGGCTGTAAAGAAAACATGCTAGTTTTGGACATGGGGAATTTGTTCCTGCATTGTTCTTGCATGTCCAGGTGGGGATCTGCATTTAACCTGGGGCCTCTACTCCACATCCCAGACTGCACTATGTCAGTGATACTCCAGACTATGGCACAGTGTGGACTAGAAATCTATCTTATGTGATTTCAGTCTAGGCAAACATCCGACCTGGCGTGCGATTTTATGCAGCTGCCCAGGGAATGTTGCAGCACTGCCGAAGGAACAGAGCTAGGGTGGGGCCACACAGGGGTGCATGAGCAATGCTAGACTGTTGGTTTGGTTCTAGTGGGTGAAAGAAAACTGTTGAGGAGACAAGGGATTACCTTTGGGCAACAGGTTGATATACATGCCCACTTAGGTGGCGATACGACAACAATGTATGCTCTTTTTTTATATTCGGATAACGTCATTCCCCTTCCTTCTGCTACATATTCTCTCATCTTGTTCCCCTCGTGATCTGATGTTTCGTCTATGAGGCCTTCATTCCGATTCAATGAAATATAATAAACATAAGACATTACGACAATAGTATATTTAAGGACATTCTATATGCATGTGTTTGCTGTTTTGACAGCCCCAAAGCACTAAAGCATGTTAAGAGAGTTTAGAGAATCAACATATATAGATAACGTCAGGCAAGTTTAACTTTTATTTATATTGCATGTTTTATACACCTGTAATGCCAGAAAAAATAGAAACTGAAATAAAGAAATATATTATGCTTGTACTACAAATGAATAGTGGGCATTTTTTTTACTACTAATATATGTATATATATACTGTATATATATCTCAGTGGCGAGCAGTGACTTTTAAAACGAGGCATGCTGATGAGACAAACTCAGTATTGCATTTGTTACACACAGAGAAGCCTCCAAACATCAGCACAATAATACAGAGGCTTACACACCAAACAGATGGAAAACATTTACCAATCTAAAATCCATCTCTCCTCCATACATTTAACATCAAACCTATTGCGCAGAACCCAAAATACAACATTTATCGTTTAGGCTTCATTGGGTTTTCCAAAGATAAAATTAGATACTACCTTATTTGCATTGGGTTTTTTATTCAATTCAAGCTCAGAGAAAGTCCAGAGACAGGCCTCCTATCATCACCCGCATCAGATGTCCAGCATCATGGCCTTCTCCGGTGTCCCATCACCTTGAGCGGCTGTCTGTGAAGCTAGGGAGCAGAGCCGCATCATGGCTCCCTGCTTCTGCTGTGGTTGGTGTCTGTCTGTCTGGCTGATATGCTCTTAAAGACCCCTGGGGACGGACAGCAGGTGGGGTCCCACCTCTGTGGTCCGGTAAACGGACACTGAAGGTCGGACCCCCTTTGTCTTGTTTTTTGTCTAGTTCTCTTTTTTTTTTGACAAATCTTGATGTGTTTGATTATTCTGGATTATGATGTGTTCTCGTATGATGTAAACAAGGGTCACTTGAGGATTTCACTCGCTTCGTCCAATCCTCAAATCAGGACGTCTGGCCCTGATACGTAACCGTTGGAGAATGTAACCTAAGCAAAGTCTAACTGTTGAGCATCCATCTCATTAGTCAAGGTTTTGCTTTGCATGTCAACACATGGAGACCTCCAACATTCTTGAGGCAGACGTTCTAGAGAAAGCCTTCTGCATTATGCTGAGACACAGACGAGCTGACAGACCTGGCATGGACAACAGAGGTTGTATGGCTCACCTAAGCTGTTCACATACAACAAGAGCACAACTTGATTGTACGTTGATAGCAGTCCAACACCCTGCTTTTTCAAATTTGATTTACCTTTGGAAGATGCACTGTAATTTGTTCCTCTCTAACCAACACATTCACTCTGTAACTAATTATAAATCGTGAAAATATACGCAAGAATGAATGAGTATGATTAATGAATCCTTGAGTTTCGTTACAACATTAACTTGGTAAATAAATGTTTTATTAGTACAATAATTGTCAGACAATATACTTTAGTAAAAATACCATCTGTAAATTTGTGAGTTTGTTTAGTAGATTGTCTACATAATTGCCTAATTATCCGTCATAAAATCGTCCACAAGGTAACTTGCCTTGGCCTCAGCACAGTATCAACAGCCCTCCCAAGTTGGATAATTTGGATAGTTTTAAAGACAAAATATGTTTTTCTTTGAATTTGCCAACTACAATAACGGCTAAACCAACAAGAGCTGCTCAAACAACAATAATTTGTTTCACTATGACAGCAGTGTTACAAAGGGCCAGAAAGATAAAAATGTTTCGAATGAAAAGTGACTCCATCACATCCCTAACGTGTCGCCAACTTTATATAATGTTCCTGATGCTCCAAAACCATTGGGACCATGACGATGCATTGTCTAATCACTATCATTCGTATGTGCCTACAGATCCCCAGAAAACCTGTGCCTACTTTTTACAAAGAGACTTCCCCTTGATTTAGGAAAATGCCAGTACTTAAAACAACTGCCATCACAAAGATTTATGGCCCCAATATTAAGCTTGACAACTTGCCGCAATAATATTTATTTTATAGCTATGTTTCAAAGACGAAACAGTCGGTTGCTTTTGGTAACGGAAACTGCTCGGCATGGGGGTGTTTGTGGCGCTCAGGTCCGTTGTGTTGGCATTCCTTCCTCCCAAGTCATTTTATGATATTGTAAAAAACCTGAAGGAAAGAAAACCCTGTTTGTTCCAAGTTTCCCTAACAGCTCAACATGGTGGCGTGGGATTATGGTGGGGCTGGCTGCTTGATGACTGATTAGTGCCCTAATTGGTTCCCAAGGTGGATGTGGCAGTTCCTCTTGATTGTTTCAAAATCGGAAGATTGTTGGCAAGTGTATCTTTTTCTTGGGGAGGAACTGCTTTTTGCCCGCGATGTGTGTACTGTGTGAGAACTTGCCAGCCTATCTAGGAATTCAATCAAGTTTGTCAAGTATTTTCCCTCCAGCGGTGTTTAAGAAAAAGAGTTGCTAATTCATACAGTACAGTAAGGGTCCCTCGCTAAGTAAACTTATGAGGGACATAGGGAAATTATAACAATGTCCAGGAAGTGAGTGGGCCTATCAGGAACCACAGGTTGCAATGTCACTTTCCTTAATGGAGCTTTGAGAAGTTGTTCATAATCCAAAAGGTATTTCAGTGAGGTGTGTGTTTAGTACATTACATCTTTATCAGAAAATGACTAGATATTTATTTAATATTTTCTATTGAAAGGTTGCAGAACTTAGTTTGCTCTCAAGTGCTTTGGGAATGTGTTGAATTCTTGTTTTTGGGCCTATTTCAAGTACAGTTCACATGCTTTGCTTTAAAGCATGCTGTATACCATATTGCACCAAACAACCCGCTTGACGGATGCGGTATTTCAAGCATGTCTGCTCTTCAAGCTCTGGCTGAAAAGATGTTCACCAGCAGATTATTTGCCCACAAATTGTTGAAGGCCTGTGCTCTCCCGCTCTCGTCTGTCTTTCGGTCGACCTTGGCCTGACTCACTTCTCTCTTAAGGCCTGAGAAATGTTCTGATAAGACATAAAATAAATAAAAAAACGTTTTCTCCATTTGTTAGATTTATAAATCATGCAAGTGCTTCGGTTTGTCAGCACAGCACTTTGCTAAAGATGTGACTTGGATAAAGCAAACACGTTTCTCGGGCCTGTTGAAGAACCGGTGCTGGGCGGAGTAATGCCGTCATTCGGGTTTCCATGTAGAAAACAATATAAAAATAACATGCAAGGTGAGAATATGCATATGTCACCGCGCACTAGACACCACGTGTACACTAAAAGCAGGGAGAGATATTGCATGAAAAATACATTGTACTTTCTGTATGTATGCACTGTTTGTCCATCTCATTGATGTGTTATTTTCTATTAAAGCATATAGACTTGTTAAGCAGGGGGAATTCTCTTTGAATCGTCTACTTCAAGCTAGAAACGCTCTTCCAGAGTGGTGTCTAGGGTCTATTGGCTGCCCACCTTAGCTCATGTGAGCGTGACCATGGGTTTGGACAATGTTTTCAACAAGACATAAAGACTTTGATGTAATATCAAAACTTTTAATTCTACATATTCTGTTTATCATTGCAGCTGTGCACGCATTGAAAAAATGCAGCCATTGTGAACTCGATTTCAGATGTTGTGAATTTAAATATTTTTACAAACTCTACGCCAATAATCGTAACTATTCTGAAAAAGCCTTATATTTAGTTTGCAACACAATGTTTAGTTATATTGTTGACAAGCTAATTGATCTAGAACACAGACAACACACCAATGAATGGTCAATATTATAACAAGCTCCATCGCTCCAAATGCACTCTTCCCCCCCACAGATCCACAGGAATCCACGTGGGACGCTTGTTGGCTCATGATCTAAAGCCAACTACAGAATGTATTAGTGACCACGGAGGGCCGAGAGAGTGAATGCATTGAGACTGGGTTGTATAGCTGGAGTCTACACAATACTTCCTACAAAATGGAGCGTAGAAGAGGAACGTGCCAAATATGAGTCACCGAGCTGCCTGGTCTGGCTCTCACCAGAACTCATCAGTTTTCCCCCCGGTGCCTTGGCCTGGACTGGATGTAAGTTGGAACCTGCAGTGCATACGGAGTAATGTCACCACAGAGAGCCCACATCTGGAGTGTGGTCTGGATGTCTGTTATTCACCTTGGAGGTGGGCCAGTCTGCTATGCCTTGTTTGGTGGTGACACCAGAATTCATTAAAAGCAATATTTAAAAAAAACTATACTCAACACTGAATCAGAGCATCCATGTTTTTCCCTACTTGTCCGTTATCTCCTTCAGGGGACAGGAGGAGATCGATCTCTCTTTGGGGTTTCAAATCCGCATAGCCAGAGTTTTCACTGTGTGATGAATTTCACTGTGTGTCAATGAATTGATGGGTTTTAAATATATGCGGGCACACTGTACAGTGCGAGAGGAGGATGAAGTAGTGGAGTGTTGTAAAGAGCTACACTCTCAGAGAGCCCATGAAATAACCGTGGCCAAACTTCAATCTGTGATCATCGGAGGAGAACTGTCTCAGCTCTAAGCCGGGACAGCAGTCCCGGGCAACATGTAAACACTTATCAAGTGAACAAAGGATCATTGTACCACACTGTGGCCAGTGTGTTCTACAGCAATGTCCCAATACTGCAACAAGAAATACACACAGAGAGAAAACGTAACTGTGTTCACTAAAAACTGTGCGGAATACTCTAGATAACGTAAATAAAGAGACAACATGGTTCTTATAAGCCCACCAATGCAGAGCGTGTGACATTTGTCATGAATGCCATATGAAAGTAAGGCATTGTGTCAGGGATTGCATGCTATACATGATCTGTGTCTCATCAGTTACCAAAGAAATAACTCACTGCTACTTGACTAATAATGGCATGAGGAAACTAAATGTAATTCAGCTTGATGGCAATCATAATAGACATATTGCAAAACAAGATGCCACTTTCTATATATTCATATCATCAAAGTCATATCTTTGCCTAAACTTGTGGTTAGGAATATATTTGGTATTTCATGGTAACTAGGTGACTGAAATGTCTTAAAAAAAACTTCTAAGAAATTCATACGGTTGTGTATACTGCACTATTAAAGTTTGTTCAATGAACAGATACAAATTTAGTCCTCTTTTATATTGGCTTTGCTTCCAGCTTGAACCTGAAGGAATTGCAATATAATGGCAGATATGTCTATTTCATTTAAAAATAAAAGCACAAATCCTCCAAATGTCTAAGAAAATCAATAGTTTATTAAGATCAATCATCAATCCTCATTATCATCAATCATCTTGCGTTGATAGTGGACCGTTTTTTTTGGTGTAACCGCACGATCCTGACTGAGTGATGAACAAAGTCTGGTGCTCACCATGCCCGATGGTTAATCTGAAACCTGTGTGATGTAGAGGGAAATGTTGCAGACAATTTATCACTATTATTAACTAATGTGGATCAAACTTTGAGCGCAAAGGTACTGATCAAACCTTCACAACTTTGTTGATAGCCCTTGATGATTGCATGTGCATAGAACCTAGAAATTACAGATTCATATTTCTAAATAAGCCACAGTATGCCAGAGATAAATGGCAATGGATTTATTCAAAGAGACAAAGGAGAACAGCTGTTGGTTCTTGAGGAGTAATTTATATAGAAAGCGTTACAACAATTCTCTCTTTTTTTATACTTGATAATAAGTCTACCAAACCTGACTTCCTGCTCATTGCCCCATACACCACATGTTTGCCTTATAGCAGACTTTAATAATCATATTCAACATAAATACAACGTAAAATAATTCAGAATATGTTTGGATAGTATTGGCATGCCAACCTTCCAATATAACAATAATTGATTTGAAACCACTCAGCTGATGACAGCAATGTGCGATTTATAACCATGACTAACTTACTTTTAAATGTTCATTATGAAAACCTGGCTAGTTCATTCAATACCACTCAATCTTGTTTACAGTTGAAGTGAAATGAATATGTTATTGTTATGCATACGTAAATGTGAACGGATTCATTGTTTTTCTTAAATGGGGTTCGAAGTCTTGTCATGCCATCATTTCTCACACTATGCTTGATGGAAATCACAATTCCAAAATTTAATTTGTGACACTGTCAGGTCTTTGTGAACTTCATTTGATCTCTCCAAATGTTTGTAGTACAACATCAGCCTTTTGGCAAAAACACCCTGTGACTTTGCCCAAAGGAAGAGCCCCAGACATGAACCAAAGCAGACATTTAGACTGAAAAAAAATCTTCATTATTCATTCCAGAATTATCCCCTACCTCTGGAGCAGGGCTCGGATAATTAGGGCCATCAGTCCAAAACCAAACATGGAAGGAACGGTGTATATGCCGTGCAAAACACAACATTAGCTCAGTGTCCTCCCAAATGTTTGCATGATAACTAATGATTATCTGTAATCACCAGGGGTGGGAGACGTTCCAGTCTGCTCTCTCTCTCTGCTATTTAACCAAGTGAATGGCTCATGCAGTGAGGCTCACCTGGGATGCAGACAACAGCTCTGTCTTGCGTATTGTTTTGGACGTGAAAATGTGCCGCTTAACTGCTGTCAGTTAGCATTGGTTCTAAACACTGACACTAAACAGTGAAGGAAAACATATCAATGATGTTATTGACTGGGGTTCCTTGGGGCCCCCTTGAATAATTTCTTGTCCTCGCTTGACACCAAAGGCTTACTAAATATCTTCTGCTCGGGTTTAATCGCTTGCATGTGGGGACAGAACATTTGATGTATGGTATGATGTAGCAATCTTGCACACCATTCATGAGACTTATACCTGTTTTGGCATTTTGTTTTGGTGTTGCAGCATGTCTGGAGTCTTGCACGCCAACATCGTTACCCAGGAAAAATTCTTCATGACTTCATTTAAACCTCTTTTCGGACTTCAGCTCTGTTTCCCAATTAAAAGCAGCATAGCTCTGGACTTCTTCCCGTGAAAGGAAGTCAGCGTGGGGGAATTGGATAGGAATGGTGAATGTCAGAAAAATGAAGAATTCTGTGTATCTTGGACTGTGGCAAGGCACTATTTGTGTGCATGTAACCAGCCACGTCACTCAGTTCTAGGTCTGAAAAATAATTACTTTGGTCACAACTTTTGCCAGGTGAAATGAACTCCAGTCCAGCACTTTTTTTTTTTAAATCAAAGACATTTGCCCCATGACAGCATAGAAAAATGGCCCACGACAGCCATGTGAACAATGTGTTTCTAAGAATAAGCTACACATTGGTTTCCATGCTGTCCAACGTGGATGAAGACCCTGTCATTGGTAGGCCTCAAGACACACGGGTAAGGCTCCTTTAGACACAACATCTGGGAGATTGATTACAGTTAGTTAGTTAGTTTTAATCGATAATTAATCAGTGGACGTTTGCTTTAACTCCAAATTAAGTTGTTTCTTTGATTTGAAAAATAACGGGCGGTTGTCCTCAGTATGGTAGGTGTTGAATTGAGCTGTTTCTGAGGTGTTCAAGGTAATGAAATTATTGGCTTAGTTATTACCTTGCGAGGATGAAACCTCTACCTAATGCAGACTCCTGGGTATCATTAGAAAAAAGTATCACCTCATATATTTTTCTTGTGTGCTTTATGCTTCTACAGCATGTTGAATCCCCGCTTCGGAAAGTTTTCTAAAAGTGGAATTCTGTCTATGAACAGAATGTTGACGCGGATCCAACGGCACTCACAGGTACCTACGCTGCGGTCTCTCTCCGCTCGTGAAGAGGCAACAGAATAAGCCAGATGTCTTAAAAAATGCACAGCATGGAGAGTCAGTACCAATGATGTACATGTTTGCTGCATCTTTCAACACATGTGATGCTGAGGTCACTCAGCAGGGAAGGAGGAGAGGAGGACCAGACAGGCAGGTGAATGTTGGCCATGGTTTGTGATCTCCCTCCCACGACCCGGGCCAGATGGTCCTACCGCACCTTCCTGCTGGCGGCGTCTTGACCGCTGACCCTGGCCCTGAACACTAAAGCAGACTCTTTTTTCTCTTCCCGCCGTTTTATCATGATGTCATCGCCCTGTGATGCGGACACTTGTCTTAGTGCTGCTCTATCACAACGGCCTCTCTCCAGGCTCGGTGCACCTTCAGACTTTAACATCGACCCCTGGGGGCCGAGCTGTGACTGGCGGTTGCTGTGTTTCATTTTCTAAGGAATGAGCCATAAAAAAAGGTTATTGCTCTCGGCCTCAGAGTCAACCAGGTCGGAAAAGGGGAGCCATGGAAAACAGGTAATTATCGGAAAAATTGCTTTCGTTTTTTTTCTGGCCTCGTGTTAACGCTAAAAGATAAGCCCTTATTGTGTCCATGCAAATGTTTGCCAGACAGTCCAATTCCTTCTGGATGTAAGGGGAACTGCGTGTGTGTGTGTGAGAGAGACGGAGTGGGAGACAGAGAGAGACGGAGCAAGTGGGAGAGAGGGAGAGAGAGAGAGAGAGAGAGAAAGTTGGGGGTGGTGGGGTAGGCTGTCCCTCTCCTCCCCCCCTTCACTCCCTGTCTCGCGCTATACACTCAATCTGTCGGTCTGCTTGTCTGTCTGTCTATCTCGTCCTGTCTGTTGCTCCATGCTGGCAGCAGCTCCTGCACTGTTGGCAGGAGTGACCAGAATAAAAACAGCAACACCAGACATCGGGGAGGGAAAAAGGCAAAGTGATCCATTGAACGCTAGACTTTGCCCTATCCTAATTACGTCGTGTCCTGTGTCTTTTTTTTCCTCTCTTTTACTTTCCCCCCCCCCCCCCCACTCTCCAAGACTTTGTGCTATCGTGGTAGCAAGATAGAGGAGCATAAAACGTGCATATCCAGGAGAGTGTTACCGTATTGTGGAGCGAGATGGCTAACAGAGAGGTCCTGCTGTTCTTCTGTGGACTCTTCCTCGTTGCTGTGATCCAACCATCACTCCAAGGAGGTAAGTGTGACTCTCTCTTCTCACCGATGAGCTGAGGCATGACCTCTGCTTGTCATCAATCACAGCAGGCTTTCAACAGGTGCTTTCCTCCGACCAGGTCTCCCTCCAGCCACATTGTTCAGCCCGTTGGAGGTGTTCATGAACTCAATGTGATTGTAATGTCTGCTTAATAATCTGCATACTATGAGGTGATTTAATTGCCATGCCATGATATGTTTGTTTGTATCTTAACTGTCTTTCAAATATTAATGCATTAAGATATTGGAATGCATATGTTTCTAATGTAATGTATGTATTGAAAGTTATATTTTATCATTGAAATGTTAAACATAACATTGGGCATGTCATTTATATGAATTGTAGATTATTGTAATAATATTTATTTAAAAATTATCTGGAGGAGGTCTGGGTTTTAATTACATTTCTATGGTTCATTGTAGCAGTGCATGTGTGTATGCAAGTCAATTAAAGACAGAGTATCCTCTCTAAACCTCGGTCCACGAGTCAAAGAATACCAGTGTTACCAATTTATCAAGTTATTTAAAGATCCAAATATTCCCACTCAAGATGACATCCTGTTTATTCACACTACACATGCAACTAATCACCTACTTTCACTATAATAAGAAGCACAAACGTTGTTTGATGCAAATGTACTCGTGGTTCTGATATTTGTTTGTTGGGATTCAAGTTCTCTACTCCAAGTTTTTGTACTTGTCACATACCCTTAAAGATCATTTGTGTTTGGAAGAGACTATTTTTCGACTCTATAATGAGCATTGTCAAATCTCATAACATGTCCTCTTAAAGACACATTGGTGTGCTTTAGTGACACAGCCAGGTTAGTAGTATCCTGTGTAGTAGGCAGTATTGTAGTCATCCTATACTTTCATGTTGTTTCCTTCCCTCAAAGTGTGCATTGCCTCCAATACAATATTTATATTAGGGAGAGCACATCCACAGTTGGTAATAAACACCAATCACCGTTAATGGGGAAAACATCACACACACACACACACACACACACACACACACACACACACACACACAC
>JAOPJL010000053.1:13545672-13569008 GCA_027123545.1 Trisopterus esmarkii | reverse complement strand
CCCCCCCCCCCCCCCCCCCCCCCCCCCCCCCCCCCCCCCCCCCCCCCCCCCCCCCCCCCCCCACCCCCCCCGCCGCCCCCCTTTTAGACATGCTGAACACACAGTCCTTCCCGCCACGCCGGCCGGCGCCATCGGCCCCATGACATCATCGACAAAGGCCGGGGCTGAGAGGCTACCAGAATGCGCCCCTCTTACTTTTACATTTACATTCAGCAGACGCTCTTATCCAAAGCGACTTACAAGACGTACATTTGTCTGAAGAAAGAGCAACAATACATGGCGGTCCAGTAAGGATGTTCATAGAACCCATCACTAGGTTAACCCGTTCCCGGTATACAACACAGATAGCTAGGATACGATGCTACACAATGCTAAGTACTACTTTTAAGTGCCAGGACGTACACCATACTATAAGTGTGTACATTAAGTGCCAGTGTATACACCATACTATAAGTGTGTACATTAAGTGCCAGGACTCACACCAAGGGCATAAGACAGGTTTTACATGCGCCTCAACTTTCCCCGTGAGGGCAGCGACCGCCGTTCTCATGTGCGCCCGCCGTTCCCGCGTCCCGCTCCTTTACATTCAGGGCATTTAGCGGACACCTTTATCCAAAGCCACTCACAACGGTTAATGCACACCGACGCCGGAGTCAACCGTGCAAGGTGACCCGTCAGCGCGTCAGGAGCATTTAGGGTTAAGTGCCTTGCTCAGGGACAGATCGATGCTAGGAGGAGCCGGGGATCAAACTAGCAACCTTCAGCCAATCTGCCCTACCTCCTGAGCTAATCCGCCGCCCCGCTCCGAGTGGGATGTTCACTGGAGCTCTCCCTACATCATCTTCCCTCCGAGAGCACTGCCCTCCAACCCCCCACCCTGGCCCCTATCTGACACCTTAACTGACAGGTTCCTTGTGCTCCAACAGAATCAGGGATTACGGGCACTGGCATACACTTACACCCGACTCCAGGGGAAGCTGTGGAGGTGCAGCCAGGTCTTACTGGTGGGGCGTCTCCGACTGGGACGCGTGACCCTGTCGCTAGTAAACCAGGTACATAGTTTTGAAGGCTTTAAGTTAATTCGTTGCATAACTGATTTGTATGTTTTGAGTGAAAGTTTTCGTTTGTTTCTTCGTTTACAGCAAAGGAAGTAGGTTTAGAAGGAACGCCTGGCCCAGGTATGGTTGAGCTGATATATAGTGTAGTTTGTGTATTGTTCTGGTTAAACACACTTCACAACAATAACTGTTTGATTTGCCCATGGACCATATGAAGAGATATAGAAAACCACATTTCTATGAAAGAAACTTGCTTAGTAAAATAATATCAGAGTTTGTGTACTTCATTGGCATAATGCTAACAATACATATTATTTTAAATAAGCACATATACAATAAAGATATGCAAATGTTCTTATCTCATCATATTTTCCACAGCTGTTTGGCAATCACATTCTGTCATGGGTTGATAGCATTTGATAAGCACTGCCTCTTCTCATATCCTCCATTACCTCCAATTGTTAGCCAGTCTGCTATTGCTACCAGCTATTGACCGTCTATAGCTTAGCACTTCTGTACCAGAGGGAGGCCTCATGCTAGTAAACACCTCTCTGTTTCCCTCTTAACTGCAATGGATGTTACTGGTTGATCTATGTTGTCTTTTGGCAGAGTCCACGCCTATTGCCCCAGAGGTCACAAAGCCGAGTAAGACCTGTTGTTTAATGATTTATACAGAAAGACCATTCAAAACTGGTGTGCAATTATACAATAGCTAAGGGAAATCCTATCAGTTCTTGTGGCCATGAGCCATGCCTCAATCACATTTTTGGGGGTATTTTAAAGTGTACACTTTATTTATACTACTGGTGATTAAATATATTTACTTGGAACCTTCTGGGAGAGATCTGATTGGATTTTCTACGTAGAGTTACAAAAAAACACAATTTTCCTCTTCAACCAGAATATAGGGACCATTTACACTTTCAAATTATAATCTCTTACAGTGTCAAGGTGAGCATTGCATGGAAATAGTATTTTAGTGTATTTCTAAATACAATGAATGAATCCTACATTATTTCTGACTTGACTGTAAACATAACAAGTCAAAAATATTTGACTTTATAATTGATCCCCTCAAAACAATATTCTTGCACCATCACTTTCACTTTTCTTTTGCTTGTCCACTGCTTGTTGTATGACAATACTGCTTTACAGTACTAACATAATAACCATTTATTATGCAAATTACAATCTTCTATGATCTATTATTTTAGAATTCTTCTCCAATGAGAAGTATATTTGTGTATACTGCTAAATTCATTATTACCTTGATCAGTGAATATAGCATTATAGCTGTTAAGGTAATCTTGGCTGGAGTAAATTAAATACAACTATTGAATATGATTAATATTGGATCTTTCCTCCACTTTTTGGTAAAGGTTTAATTAAGTTAAAGCACTGATGTATACAATGTGGTTATTGTTTACCTGATGCTTTATCATTTCAATATTTTAAAGCAGATGTTATTTAATTTGTGTTCCATGCAGTAACATGCACTGTTGTGTACAGCATGGGAAAATGTTAATATATTCTTCCATATTAATTAATTTACATATTTCTTCTTTCTTTTAACTGTTGTTTTGCTTGGTTGGAACTAGGCGGTGAGTGCATAATCTTTTCCACAATCCTTTATTTATTATACTGACACTTGATTTTTGAAATGATGTTGTGACCTAATGTCTGACTTTTTTGGCAGTTGGTGGTGGAGTTGTTCAACCTAGTGGTAAGCAGCAATTATTGCCTTATTTATTTACAGTAACTTATATTAAAATAGCATGAAAATAAACAGCCTACACAAACACAAACATATTTTTACTTTTCACATTCTCAACAAATAGCTAAGTGGATAGATTTAACCTTGACATTTGAGAAACAATTCTCAAATAAAAGTATGAATCCAAAGAGTATTTTTATGTACAATCTGCAACTTTAGTAAAGTAGCATGCATAACATGATAATAAAGTAAAAAAATATAGCATTATGGTTTATGTGTCAAATGTTTACAATAATTATGTTTTCAAGAAATTCCGTTTTAGAGTAGTGTACTTTTTTGGCCACATGGTGGCGACAGACACAAGAATAATTATGCCTGTCCGTTTGCTACGAACCTGTCTTTCGACGGCGCCAATGATGCATATGTCTGGTCTGTTTAGGAGCTGCTGAAACTGGTCTGAAACCAGCAAAGAGTTATTTACCAGTTGGTAAGAATTTACACTATTTATAATATTGTTCAAAATACCGCAATACACAACATACCTCAGCATAACCTTTTTAACCTGACTGAAATGTATTCATTAATGGGTCAATTTATCAGGACATTCTGTATACAAGACACATGCTTTTAATATATTTCAGTGTTTGTGTTCTGATGGTCCTACAAAAATAGCAAACTTTTTGTGCAATAATTAAATACATTATTAATATAGTCCCCTATCCTACAAAACACATGGTGTCAGACTTTCTTTATGAATTATGATTACCTGTTTGCAGACTCCATTAGCATAACACTAGCTCCTTGTTTTCTGAAAGGTTTTTTAATGAGGGCTGACCACACGTAATGCCACCAAATTTGAATTTCTAATATTATTGTACAGAATATTGCGCTGAACTGATCATTAGAAAGGCACATTTTTATTTACCTCATTGTAAGAGAGAGCAACTCTCAAATTTAATTGGTTTTTCATTAAATGTGAAAATCCATGATACACACACACCTTAGTTTTTTGTCTTTTGTCTTTCTTTATCAAACATGCCTCATGATATATATATATATATATTCAATGTAGAAATCTCATGTACATCACCCTGCTGGGTTCATCTCACCCTACGTATCCTGTCCAGACAGCATGGATCAATAATATCATAGCTATATTGATCAGCTGAACGCATCAGAGCTTTCTTTCCAGACAGACCAACCGACCAATGACCATGTATGCATAGGAATACATCATGTCAACGTTATTTATTGACTAGCTGTAGCAGAGAAGAATTATGTAGTTTAGAGAATATGTTCTGTCTTTGCGGCATTCTAAATGCTGTTATATAATTCTGATGTTGCATGCATTATTGTCATATTTTACTTGTATGACATTTTGTGTAATGTCTGTAAAAGCTTTAGATTATGCTCAAAAGCAGGGGAACTTGAGCCAGGATGGGTTTATGTTTTTCACGTGAGTAATTATGTTTTCCATCCTGCAGGGCCCTGCCAGTTCAATATGTCCTTCATGATTCTTGTCATTTGTAATTTGAACAGACCCTTCTAGGTCACTAAAGCCCACTTTATTGAAGGCAGCTTGGCTATCTCACTGCAGTCCTAACAGCATCATGCTGTCACTATGATGAACTTTACCTTTCAGAGACCATGTGTCTCCCTCAGACGTCTCAATTTGACCCACATGAAATGTACATTTATAGCGATACCAATTATTTATGATTCTATCTCTTTCCTAAGACGTGTGCGTGCGTTAGATTCTCCATTCTCCATTATTCTCCATGTTTATCTATTCCCAATTTCTATTCACACCCTTGACGTTAGGGCTTTGATTGAAGGGGCGGCAGCGATGAGAGCACAGGGCGGGGTCTAACAAGAGTAACCACACAGCTCTATCTTAATCATAATCCTTTTGCTTTATAATATACTCTCAGAGTGCTCTTCAAGGTATGGGATCTAGCAGGAGGAGCACTCTGGGAAACCTCATTTCCATGTCTTGCTCTTATATTCCAATCATTGTCCAATCACCCTCTAGGGACTGGGGGGACTGGCGGCGGCGGGGTTGGTAACCCCTGGCTCGGCTACCGCAGTAAGTCAAGGACTTTTCTGCCATCTCAATAAGCTCCCCCTGCCCTGTCATGACCTCTAACTGGTGCATGTGTGAGTGGCATCGTGATGGAGAACGCATTGAGGTGATGTGACAGTAGCTGATTTCCCATCTTTTTGCTTCTGCGGCTACAGATCCCTACGGTGTTGGAACGGGCCTGGGAGGCGGGCCTGGAGGTGTGCTGCCCTTAGCTAAACCACTGAAGCCCCCAGGTGTGTGTGTGTGTCTGTGTGTGTTATCCTAGTTTGGTAGTGCAGTTGAGCACTTTCTTGTGTAGCACACTCAGCATTCAGCAGTAGACGTGTGATATTCAGGTCTTGTGTTGACTAGAATAGGGTCTCATTATTGCAGATTTACTCATAAAGTAGACATTTTGTGGACGACATGAATTTGAAAGTTTTGATTTGACGTTGTTCCAATAAGCAGAAGAAGGCCGTTGCTTTCAGTCTATGTTTTTTGACCCATCCTGGACACCTTCTCTTCTGGCTCTTTTGATCCCGTGCTCTTGTGTTCTGCAGCGGTGGGTGGAGCCGGTGGGGCAGGCATTCCTCTGTCAGCCGGACTTCCTGCAGGTACAACCTCCACTTCCTCCACCTCTCATCAGACTATCACAACAATCTGTGGAATACTATCCACCACTTGTATAATCTGTAATCTTTGATCTTTGATGAAATGTGTATAAAAAAAAGTGTCGCTTCTCCGCATTTGACCTTGCTCACTTGGTCGCTGCACTGTGTTTGGATTTCTGCCTTCATAAAGTAAAAGGGCATCTATGATTATCATTATGGGAACATTTCCATAAAGCAGCCAGTTGCTGATTGACGGCAACAGAGCGTAAATCTGCTTTTCTCTGTCACCTTGATCCAGGAGGATACGGTCCATATGGTCAAGGTTATGGACAGGGTATGTATGAATCGAAGATGGCTGGTAGAGTGTGTGTAGCCCTCCACCATCCCTAAAACCCCCATCAGCTTTTGGCCCCAATGCTTTATGCTCACAGTGACGGTTGGTCGCAGGAAATGCCTTTGCGCTGCACTTCCTGTGTTTGCGAGCAGCAAACAAGCTGGTTGAAACCTCTGGTGGTGGTGGTTGTCATGGCGTCGTGGATGAAACACCAGTCACAGGGGAGCATTTAATGGAAGATGATATGATATAGCTGGGGATCACTGACATGAGGAACAAAAACAATTTGAACAACTAGGAGGATGATATGAAACAAATTAATTTTACTATTTACAATTTAATTCATACATTCAAAACCTTCAAAAACCTCATAAAAACAAACATGTATGGAGGTTCTCTGTTAGTCTCTGGTGTCATCTCACTAGGCTTTTCTGTGGGTCGGATGCTGTGTGTGGTTGCAGGTGGACAGGTATACCCTGCTGCTGGGGGACTGGTACCCGGTGGAGCAGGAGGTAAGGCCCCCAAACCAGGTCTCTACAGGCCTGCTCTTATCTAGCACACCCCTGCAGTGACCAGGAAGACATCCTGGTTTGATCTTTGCATGTTTTTGCATGATTATATGTACTGCGATGTGTTGCTTGTTAAGTGAACACAAGGTACTACAATATCACACCAGCCTTTTGTGTGAAGTTTTATTTTCATAATTTATTTTGCTGCCGTTCACAGAATACAATTATGTCATTAAACCTGTAGTTCAATGGAGACAACTGGTTCTGTAGCACACACATTTACAAATTATTAACGTTAAAGGATCAGCTAAGGATCCGATAGAAACCTTATATACAGTAGCTTGTGAAGTGAACCTAGCAAACTCTCATTTGATGTTTTGGGAGTGCAGGAAGTCACAGCATCAAAGCATGTATTTAGCGATATCATGGCTCCCTCGAGAGCCCAGCCTAGTCTGAGCCTCTTACCCTGATATCACAGGAAACCATGGATGTTACTGCTAGGGCCCTCTGAAGATCCAAGGTAGAAATAGGTCAGGTAGGTGAGGCAAGAAAGATACTAGGTTGGAAGGGATGCAAATCACTCCTCCATCTCCTCTCTATCTCATTGAACCACTTCCTCAGTTTGGGTAGCAGTGGCACTTGGGGGACCTCCGCAGCTCCTTCCTCTCCCCCCTCCTGGGAGAACACTAGGCGTGGTCAGCTTGCTAACTCAGTCAACAGTCAGATAGACAATAAGAGCCCCAAATGAGTCACAGAAATAGGTCAAATTTTTGACGTTAGACTGAAGATTGTCTCTGAATTTCAATAGGTTACGGCAATCTGGGAGCTGCTGGGGGATATCCACAAGGTAGGTATTGCAACATTAAACTGTCTCTTTTTATTTTACCCCTGTGAACTCCATCCAATTCCCTGTGTCCATCTAATAAAGTGATGGATTTATATTGCACCGATTCCATTAGTGCAGCATGCACTCCAACCAAGGACCTACAGTCCTGACACCTCTCTACTGCCTATCAGAGAGAGAGAGTTATCGTGCAGTAGCAGATAAGTCTCTCTCTCTCTCTGTCTCTTTCTCTCCGTCTCTTTCTCTTTCTCGCTCGCTCTCTCTCTCACTCTCTCACTCTCTCTCAGACATGCCTAAACTCCTAATCCTTTACACAATGAATAGGAGGGTATTAACTGACCCAGGACCACCAGTCTCAATCAGATGCTTGCCACAGATGGCACACATTTCCTGTGCAGCCCAAAGGCCGTCCTTGACTTATGAAGTCTCTCTCTTATCCTCTTTTCCTAACTTTTTGAATGTTCATAGCGCGTGTGCCATACTGTACCTGTTACAATGCATGTATTGCTCTTTATAAATGGTCAACTGAGTTATTTGTCCTCTTTACAGGTGTTTTGGCTCCTGGTTCCAATGGTGGATACCCACGGGCTGGAGGTAACGTGTGTGTGTGAGTGTGTCTGTGTGTGTGTGTGGTACTGCATCAGGTCCCACATGGAACAACACGTGCTTGGTCACCTCACAGGGCTACCTGCTGTGTCATAAATCACCAGCCAGAACCGGAGGAGGCACTGAGTCACTCACCTCAGAGAGGGGAAGCAGAATGTTTAAAGGGATATAGGGCAGAAGGTATGGGTTGTATTGTTGGGGTAGGACTCTCTACGTGGTCCCAAGGTGACCCAGCCACAGGTGGTTCTCCGCTGTATCATTGGAGGACATGCAAATGTCCAGACTGATATGGTTTCATCAAACGAAGGGAATTCAATAATTCATCGGTCACAGGGATGACGTGGATAGTGCCATTCAGAGACCTTGGTAGCGATCACGTGTTTTGTCCTTGCCGCATGTAGTTAACATGTTCCTCTGTGGTTGCTGTGGTTTCCTTCCACCTCTCTATGGAAGACAAGGCCAGCTGAAGACTCTGAAAGACTCCCTAATTAGCTATAACAGTGCATTGAGTTCATTGCTTTGCCCTTAGAAATGGGTATGATTCCTGTTTGGAATCATACCCATTTTTTCCTGTTTCCTGTGTCATTCATTCTACAAATAGAAGCCAAATATATTAGAGCTTTGCTTTCCTTGTTTCTGGATCAAGCGAGTAGATTAATGCTGTATGATGCCGTAATGCAGTATATACAAGAAAGTTGACCTCTGCAGATTTGCGATGTGGTCAGTTGAGACCAAAGGTCTTGACTTTGCTGGGTGTCGCAACTCGGTTAGATTCAACCACAGCACATTAATACATTTTATAATGTGTAAGTGCTTTGACGTTGTGGCAGTCTTTCTTAACCATCCTGCACAGGGAGAAAGTGTCCTATTGAAGTATTTTAACTGTATTGTAAATGTAAATATGGTTTGTCTGTTCCCCATGTGATCTGTTTGTGTTTTAGGTGGATATGTTCCTGCCCCACTGACTCCCCAACAAGGTACCAGACACCAGCACCTTCCTGTTTTTCTAACATTTAGTTGTTAGTATATACTAGTATACTATTTGGATACTGCAGGGATGCTCCCGGGTGTGCTTGTCATGGCATGTCTCTCAGTACATCCAGTGACCTCTGTCCCTCATAATCTGTATTGTCCTGAATATCCCCAGAGATACCCACTGGGGATTATTTCAAGTATTATTTTTTGAGACGCTAACTGGCTCCAGATCACATATTAGTGGTCGGCTTAGCTCAGGAGGTAGAGCAGGAGGTAGAGCAGGTTGACTTGTAACCGGAAGGTTGCTAGTGTGATCCCGGCTCCTCCTAGTGTTGATGTGTCCCTGAGCAGGACACTATACCCTAACTGCTCCTGACGAGCTGGCTGTCGCCTTGCATGGCTGACTCCGCAGTCGGTGTGTATTAACTGTTGTAAGGCGCTTTGGATAAAAGTTAATGTATGTTAATGTTAATGTATGCTAATGTTAATGGTGATCTTTGGGATGCCATGTAATCATAGGCATCATAGTCGCTTCATCAGACTAATGTGCGGTCTCTTCATCACACTAATGTGACTCACAAGACCATTTATGCGTTGCGTAATTTAAATCTATTTAAAAAAGGGTGTTTAACACACCTGTGATCCTCGGCTGCTTCTACAACCCAGTTGCTGCTTGTTAAGGACCATTTTCTTCTATAGCTAACCTTCATCAATCCATAATAGTAGACTCTTGCTTATTAACGTCATTGATTTCTAGCCTGTCTACAAGCCTGTTGCTAGAAGAAGGTCCTGAATATCAATTGGCTGCCTCTCTTAGGCATGTAATTGCCCTTGTCTTGCCTGGCAGCAATGCTGGTCGGACACCAAATACCCCAGATACAGACCTAGCCAATTAGAACTTTAGCATTAGAATCGGAGAGGAACCACTGTGCCTTCTGTTTTAAAATGTTCCTCACCTTTATCTCCTTGTTGTGCAGCCAAAGCAGCAAAGTATGGAGCCTTGGGGGGATTCCTTGGGGGTGCAGGAGGAGGAGCCTACCGGGGTGTGTAGCGTCTCCTTAATGTTACTGTGAATATGTGTTACCCTTGAGCCTTGACTGTCACCGTTCATCATAGGTTAATAATTAATAGTAATACAATGAACCGCATGTTACTGATAAGAGAAGCCTGTTGAAGGACTAACATTATTATTATTTTTTTACTGGTAAACATTAACACACTTTTTATGTATTAGGCAATGCACGTGTGCTAGATGCTGTTTGATAAAGAGTTAAATATAGATGCTATTTTTGTGAACTGTATCACAGGTTGCCAGGGGAAGTTTTGTGGCAGGAGGAAGTAAGATCTCTGGGCTACGCTGTGACCTCAAGATACCATGGTGCTACTGCATGATGTAGAATGTACATTTTGTATGCAAACACATCCCCTGATTAGAGAGTATGTAGGGATGGTTGATACTTACTTTGTCCTACAAACCCACCGACTCAGAATTTTGTAAAACCCATCTTTGATGTAGTTGAACTGATGAATGATATGATAACATGTCCGGTTATCATATGATGACGTAACATAATTGTTTTTGTTTCGTTTGTTGGACCGCTGATAGGGTCAGATTAAGAAAGTGTTTTTGTACAGACAACCTGCCTTCATTGCTACTAGGTTAACTAGTATTTGAGTAGCCCTCAAATAAAATGAAAATGTCCAATAAAATAAATAGAAACTAGAATATAGAAATAATTTTATTTTGTAAATTCGAGAGAAACAGTGTATTTTGCCGAAGTCAGTGTTCAAGCTACCTGGTGAAATATCCCTTGTGTAGAGGACAAAGGGATTGACACATGCGTGCTAACACCACCTTACAATACCACCTTGTAATCGGCTGTCCACACTGTAGGCATTTGGCCCTCCATCCTTGGATGTGTTATGGTTCTTAAACTACCACCCTGCGTATCCGGAGGTGGAGGCGGGGGAGGGGAGGGGGCGGGGGAGAAGGCATTTCCCTAGTGCTGACGCATACTTCTTCATGGTGCATCTTCTCTGTTCATGTTAAGCTTGTGACGGTAAAGAGCAGCCAGCTTGCCAGGTTGTTAGGACCTGCTCTCCTCAACAATGGTCATTCCATGCAGTTAAGCAGCCCTGATGTCACCTTATTTCTGTCGTGACCAAAAGTTTAAATGAATGAAGGACAGTTTTCTGCTCTGGATGATTGTATGCCAGAAGGCGTTTGATGTCCTTAAGGACCATTTTTTACGCTTTTAAGTTCAAAGTTACATTGAATTAAAAAAATTGTTAGGATGCAGGTCTGGTATTTACATTATGTATGTATGGATTGCAAAACAACTACTTAATAATTGAATGTGATATATGGTGCTTTATTCCCCCTCAAGTGTAGTCTCACTTATTAAGGCTTTCTGTATTTACATTAAGGCAACTTGTCATTATTCAAGATTCTGTTTGCACCCAACCTTATTTTTTATCATTTTGTCATTAGCAGGTATGTCTGAACAAGAAGTGAGAAAATATGTTTTAAACTTTGCTTCAGCATTTATTCACTGTTGAGAATTATACTGACTAAGAGCTTTGTTTAAAGAGGGAGTCTATGTGTTTATGCCCTGTCTAAGTGGGACTTTACCGACTTGATTTACATTTAAGAGAGTTCCTACGTGTGATCAATGAGCTCAACTAACAATAGACTCCCTCTTTATATGTGTGTACTGTATTTTATACCAGTTTGACTTAAGCGCACTTAGTTGTATTTCGTGCTTCTGTAATAACTATATTTGAGCCTTGCTAGGTCCGACCTTGTCTTCTGTGCCGTGAGATACTATGTTCATCTTAATTTAAAACATTTTTTTAAAAGGAGAACCATGGGGATTTTGCACTTTTTTGTATTCCTACGACACACTATGACATGCGCCAGACATCCTGGCATTTTATTTGCTTCATTAGATAACAAAATAAAATGTGTTTAAAAAATCAATACGCCACTGTTTTGTGTCATATGTATGGGGAGGTCGGGATGTGATGAGGGGCCCCTGGAGATAAACCAATAACTAAAAATATATACTCCTATTCGTGTTTTGCTCTGCGTCCGAATATTCTAGGCCTACGTGTGATAACGTCCCCATTGTGGGTTATACAGTCCGTCATTGTATATTTAAAGATAGATCGATTAAACTACATAAATGCGTAATCACATATGAAAGGGGGGCTGAACCCCGGGTTAAGTGGATCTAATGCACTCACTGAACCATTCACGCGTTCACGGACTTCACTTCAATGTGCTTATGCAAAATAAACTGGTTGGCCCACCCCCATGTTCCTGGTGTCGTCTCTGGTTGGCCAACCCGTGAAGCCCCTGGCCACTAGCAGCGCTCCATTGGCCCATCCTTTTCGAATGAAGCGCCGCATACATAAGTTCCCTGGCAGACGGGAGCTGCGCTGCCGGAGCGTCTATAGGGGTTGTATGTTGCCTTTTGGTGTCGCAACCAGTCCTCACGACCGCAGGCCAGTGCTCGCTGACCGGTCATCTGTACATCCGTGGCGGCTGGCTCTTGCGTAGAGCTCCAGGTCGGAGAGTGGATGAGGTTGATGCTGCTTTGCTGTACCTGGAAGGACGAACGCATGGGAGAGGAGGAAGGTAAACCTGACTTGTGCCAGGCATGCAGCAGGGTGGAAGATGCGATGCGATGGCATAATTTGGCACTCACGCGAATGAATGTCACGCGCTAAGCTTTTTGCTTTTGACAGAATACTTGATCTAAAAATATATATGTGTATACCATTTATTATTCATGTCACTGCAAGGGCTTGTCCCGCAACTGTTGCTGCACTCCCCGCGTTGATGAAACCGTTATGATGGGAATTCATGTCCGGTATTTGTCTGTCACTCGATCTTGTCTGGTTACAAAAGCACTGTTTATGGACTTGTTTTAAACTCATCCATTGTAGCCTACATATTATTCAGTGGAAAATCGAATCCTACAATGAAGTGGAAAGGGCGGATATGCAGCAATCTCTAAACACAGCGGGTTAATCTCTATCCGCCCCCTGTAGGCTGCTGAGCTACAACTAACTTAGAAAAATACTGCCTACTCCACCATACACATTAACAGCAAGATTATTAACATGTAGTGTACACATTAATATTAGGCGAATGCCCAATTGAGTTGTCATGGGATAACGTGTGTTCAGTTCGTTTCCATGGCTTAAGGGTCAGCTCCTGTAGAAGAGCATCGTCCAATGCTCTGTTTATGAACCTAAATGAACCTAAAAGAGCCAAGAAAAGGGTGGGTGGGCGAGAAGAAATTTGTGGCATCAGCACTAAAATACCTGCTCCTAGCCACTGTAATCAATAAGCCTCTGTGGCAGTGGCAGGAGCGCTCAGTGAAGCATTTGGGAAATAAGCCATAGAGCACATCCATCTACTGACTAAAAGTTACAGGGTCTAGCATTGCCTTGGCAGGCAGAGTGAAGTACAGATAGTACCCCACCCCAGTTGAAGAAGACAAAAAGTCTAGAACATTGAATGATTGCCTTGATTAAATGTAGAGTGGAGCACCCCACAATCGTTACACTCCATCTTGATTTCTCTCATTATACTTTGATGATGCCTGGCACTTTTGGATAGCATTCACTAGAGGTACTCTGTTGGCTAAAGATAAATTAAATACTAAAAAGTGTACTGTGCATTGGGAAGGTATACATTCTGGAACCATACTGTCTTTATAGGTGAAGATGAACAGAACAAAATGAAAAATGTCTAATGAATGGACATTGAAACACAGATGTGGTTACTCAGATAATGCAAATGTTGGTACATTCTGTGCTGTGTGATTCTAGCGTAATGGCTGCCTTTCTGGAGAATGGCATTTAAATGAGTGAGTAATATTTGTCCTCTTATTTCAAATGCAGTCACACAAAATCCACAGACAAAGGTTTTCCTTCTAGGCTGTCTGCTTCAGAAGCTTTGATACAGTTAAGCTCATCATCACCGATAAGGACCGTTTAGCTCAATCCAGAATGCTGTGTGTTCCTTAATGAGGGTAATTTTACTGCTACTATTTTTAGTATAATTTCCCCTAATGCACTTGGCCAACAATGTATATCTGGGGAGGCCTGCTAGCGATAACATTACACAGAGCATGGAGCTAAAGCCACCATAGAGTACAGAAGGTCACTAAGTCTGAGACAGGTCGATCCAGGTAAACCATTCCGGTCGTATTCCTCAGGATACTGGATGAAGTACACAGCCAATGATTAATAATAATATGGGATTAGAGAAAGGTGCAATTTTTCATTTTGAAACCTTAATCCTCCTTTTAATCTGCCGTGTGTGTACGTGAGACGGGGACATCCACTCATCACCATGACAGGAGGTTGATGGAATCTGGCATCAGGGCTCATTGGCGTTTTCCTTTATCTTTTGTCGAGAACCAGCGAGCATTATTTGCATAAAAAGTACATAGGGACCGTTTTCAGTATGATAGACATCATGACTTGTCGCTTGTTTTCTAAATAGGGATTTGCATGTGCTATGCAAATTGAATACAAAAAGGGGTGATCTCCATGTAGCCCCTGACTGGAGGTATATTGTCTCCTGTGTCTTGCAGCTGGCGGTCGCTTGCCCGTTTGTGCAGGATGCAAACAGAGGATCTACGACGAGCAGTACCTCCAGGCCCTCAACGCTGACTGGCACACCATCTGCTTCAGGTTGGTGTCAAAAATGCAAAATAATCCGTAATCCTCATGAATACACATGAACCGCACCTACTTTGAAGCTCTAAAGCCTTTCAACGTAGTGGCCATGGAAGCTGCTCTGTTCCTCTCTGTGAATTGTATACGAGGCAGGTGTTCCGGCTCTTGTCAAATGCCAGAGTCTGATGTATCCATCCAAAATGATGACAGATTCAAGATGTGCAAAATGAAAGGATGCCTGAAATTGCTAGTGTGATTGTGTTATTTGATGTCTTTCGGCCTGTGTGGCCAAAACGGTGCTAGCTCGCCCCTCCTTTTCATATCTTCAGTGGAAAGCGAACCTCAGTGATAACCTTAAACTTTTTGCATGCGGCGCAAAGATTTTTACTTTCTGGTTGGTGGATGGCATTCGGTTAATTGGCTGTGTTTCGCCGCTCCCCCTGAGTCATTGTCTTTGCTCAGCGCTTTTAAGTGTCAGTGTGAGAAAGAGGCGTGCATAGCCGCGTGACGATAAGGGTTGTTGTTGTGCCTCGGTCCAAGTGGAAACAAGGGCACAGGAACAGGAGGGGGGTGCTGGGCCTACTTGGGTGCCTGACAGTTCATGGACATGATACTCAAGAATAGTGAATAGGGGGAGTCAATAGTTGTGTTTTGAAAAGGGCCACAGCATTTCTCATGCATAACAATGTTTTAAGTAGCCATGGTTACGGTGGGATTACGCTGAATTAGGATTTTACAGTACTACTGCTCTCTAGAGTCCACTCAATATGGCTGTGTATCGACAAAAGAAAAGCCCATGCTGAATTCTGATTACAAGCCATAATACTTACCTTCGGGATCGTAAAGGATGTGGTCGGTTGGTTAAGACCCCAGGTTAATATCTATGTAGAGTTGATATCAGCCATGATTTTTTTTTCAACTCACCCTCTCTCGCAGTGCAGGCCCATTTTGAAATGGGCAGTAAGTGATCCATTGACATCCATTATATTCCAAACGAGTGTTTAGCCGCTCCCATAGCTGTATCTTTGTTTGTCCAAGATAAGTTATCCCTTATGCACATAGTGCATCGTTTTCTCCAAGAGTGGTATCACGAGACCAGGAATATAATGGACGTCAATGGATCGTCAACCGCCAAATTTCAGAACACCCCTACTCAGGGAGAGGGGGTGACTTGAAAGAAATCATGGTTGATTTATATCTGGACATAGAGAATTTCATAAATTAACCAAACCTCACTAACCCTAAACATCAAGAGCATGTGTGCTGGTTAAACAAGTTTAATTCAAGCGAATAGTCGACCATCTTCGTATAGTACAGTATCTGGTGCCATGAGAGAAACAGAAGCCAAATGGCATCAGTGTGGTCAGTAACATTGTTTTCTTCATATTTGAAATGCTCTCATGGTGGTACAGACCATCAGGTATCACAACAGTGTTTTTAAATCACCCAAATGAAAATGAGACATCTTCAAATGTTCTGTCTCTTTGGACTGTACTGCAAATCTATTAATTGCCTCCTACGTCCGGCATTGCGCCAGGTCAAAGTTTAAATAATTCAAACTTTGAAGCGAATCCCCCTCCACGGTAACCGTGGCCAGGTCAGGCACACAGCCCCTCCCCTTCCCGAAATGCAGGGCCGCTTTCCCCATGGGAAACAATGGAGTGGATCGCACACGATGGTGCATCTCGAGTAAACGCACCTTGAAAGGTTTTCAGTGTGACATTCCACATTGATGTATGATGAATGGCTGATGTACATTATGGATAAGAGGACTTATGGACTCCATAATGCATTTAAAAAATTCTGCTTGGTAGTACACATTGGAATTTGTTCTACAAAATCAATGTAAATTGAAACATTGAAACATTCACAGTGAATGTAACATCTAAGAAATATAAACATATTTTCAAAAAAGCAATCGTTAGGGGACATATTTCACTGAAATTACCTCTTTGACACAAACAAAGGAACTAATGAGTTCTTCTGACTTGACAAATACCTAGATATGTTTAATCATTTTGTGAATCTTTAGTTCAGTAGTTTGAGATTGAATACAGCTTCTCAGCTGGCCATTAATTCATCATCAAAGTACGATTAATCCAATATAATCCTTAGGTTTTGCTGATAAGCGGGGAGAAGTCAGCCACTGTGAAAATGGGTCAGTCTGAGTATCTGTTCACAGCAGTGAGTTCTAGATATTATTTATAGCACATAGTTATTGATGTTGTTGCATTGTTGGTGGTGGACATGTTATGCAATAGCCCTGCCCGCCCGGTCCGCTCCAGTTCTTTCCCGTGCTATGTTTAACTTTCAGGTAAACATCTTAAAAACAGGTCCTGTTCCAGGCTTCCGTTTGTGTTTGTTTGTTTTCTTGACCCCTTTTTCCATCCTTTTTATATTTTTCCACATCAAAATCCAATCCAAATGAACAACTATGTGGCTCAGTATGGATCGCCTTTTTTATTTAAAAAAATAGAAGAAGCACGGGTCGTCCAGGGAACGGCGAGGCACGAGTGTGTTCCCCTCATCATTCGGCCGTCTGCCGTGGGGAATACGCCATGTTCCCTGCAGCCTACGGTCACATGCTGTGGGCATACAGCCCCTCAATTTAGAAACAAGACGCCATTCCTCTGATTCTGCAGGACGTCAGTGGCTGGAAGGTATAGCAGCGCACAGTGGATCCCCGGCCAGGCGCTCCGTCTGGACCGTTAATGATTCCAACTGGCCGAATCCTCTCAATAAGAAATCTGAGAAGGCTATATGAACTCCCCCACCGGCCGTCCCCCCCTTTCTTTCCTGCCAGCTTCGTACACACACACGCACGCACACAAGCACACACCTTAAAGCTTAAGACACAGGCACTGTGGAAATGTTCCCCGTCTGAGGCATGTGTGAACAAAAGCTTGACCCCTTATGTGAGTCCTCCAATTTGGGCCTGTTCAATACTTAATAGGATTTCCACAAATCCATCAGTGCTTCTCTACATTACCAGGTCACACACACACACGCACGCACACACACACACACGCGCGAGCGACGCACAACATCCTATTTTTTTTTACTTGCCGTGCGTATAGCAATCGGAAAAAGATCTCCCGTTACACCCCGCTACTTGATCCGTGTTTTGGTGGATTGGATTATGGAGGAAGGAAGGCGAGAAGGCTTTGTTTCTTGGAGTGTAGGATGTAACGGACAACTCTGAGGCGGCGACAGATGGCCGGGATCAAACCACATCTGGCTGTTTCACACTGCAGATGTGGTTGTTATGAGTGTGAGTGTGTTTGTGGCTGTGTGCTCGGATGCGTACATTTGTATTGCATGCACGTCTCAAGATCTCCTATTTGGTATTGCGTGTGTCTTCACGTGGATTATGTTCCATTAATGCTTTTGGGTTATCCGTCTCCAGGCTGATTCAAACCTGGGTGATGATGTTGTGATGGACACTGTGATTGCTGCGGATCACGACAACGTATTAGGTTGTTAAGGTGAGCTTTAAGTGAACCAAGTATCAGTTACCGCCCCCAGTGAACGTTTCCTCGGTAGTCGAAGCAGCCTCTATAGAAGAACGAGAGAACGAGAGAAAGAACAGTAATCTTTATGATCCACCTGAGGTGGTCATGTGTTCCCACACCTCCACACCACCACCGACAACTGGGAATAGTACCTGAACTCAATGGAAAAAACACAGCAGATACCTGCTACAAAAATGGATCCACAAATAGACCTGGGCGCTCTATTACCATGTCCAAATAAGATGGAAGACGGTAGGGAAAGTACAAGCGGGATCATTTGGCCGGTGTTGTCGGAGGTCCTGCGGGACAGGGGTATAGAGCTCTCTGCGTCTGCAGGGCCTCCACTGCATCAGCATGTTGGAGGCTTCATGGGAAATGGATGTGGTCTCTCTCTCTATCTCTGCCTCGGTCTATCTGCTGCCCTTTTTTCCGCTTACTTCCTCCAGCGAGGAGCTGAACTGTTTGGTGCGCTTCCGCAGCCGTGCTGTGCGGTGCTGGGGCTAGAACAAATTTCAAATGCATGTTAAGAATTTCAAATGCTTAACATCCATAGCAATCACAGAGCAAAATGCAAGGTCGGACAGTTGTATGCACAGAGTAGACATGGATAAGCTAGGCATGTATCGGTGTTGATGTGGAATACGATTGAGGAATATTATTAAGGCCATACGGACGTTTATTGCATAAATTCTCCAGATGGAGTAGAGTTCACTTCTCAGAAGACAATATTTCTGGTTTGATTCGCTATATGGATGCAAAATATTGTGCTCATTTGAGAATTACCTAGTGGAAAGACGCTGTGAGGCTGGAAAGATAATACTGCATCATATTTGTATTGTGTCATCAATCATATTTCCGACACATGGCGGACTATGCAGATTTTTCCATCACAAAAACTGTTGACGTTGTGACTGTAAGGGCAAATGAAAACATCTGCTACACAAACACACAATGTTTTAATCACTTCTCTCATCCGTTTGTTATGAAGAATTGTATGTTTTATTCATTCCCTGCTATTCACACGGCACATAACGGTATATATTTGCCATATTAAATACACGTAGTCATTCATTTTTTTTACCTGATCATTAACCAGTTTTCCAGTTTTCTGTATATTAACAATATACAGAAAACAAGTTGTTGCTACCTTGGTGCAATGGTTCTGTTGGTGGTTAGTTCACTCTGCCCACATATTGCCCTCTGTCCACCCTGCAGTCGTTCTGCAGTCCTAGTTCACCCCTGCTATCGATATAACCACGTGACTCCCGGACTGCCCCTCCCCCCGCCCCCCCCTGTGTGGTTGTTTCTGCACTTTGGTAAGCACTCGCAGAAAAGTTAATCAATCTTTTATGTCTATAATGCATTGACTAGAGGTCATGGATATTTTTCTGCGATGCTTTTCCATAACACCAACAAAACAGCTGGTTATTGTTATTGTATCGTCCATTATCATCACCTGCATTAAGATGAATACTGTCATCACAAAGACTTTTTCTGTTCCCCCCACTGGCTCTATGTGAAACAGACGGGTTGTTTCTGATACCGTTGTCTGTCTCTCTCTCTGCTACTCCCCCCCACTCATATCTGCAGGGAGGGCTGCCAAGTGTCACGGAAACATCACTTCTGTTTTTCTAGTTCATCGTTGTAGTTCTTCATTTTTTCCATGTACAAACGATAACGCATCGTGATTTGGGTTCATCGTCTCACTGCATCATATCTCAAACGGCTGCAAGCAAGGCAAGTTCACTGCCTTTTGCCGTGTTCAGTTCTCAGTGTGGAGGCAGACTCACCGAGGAGCCCTGGTGATTCAGCGGATCTGCGGCTGAATGCTCTGCCTAGTAACAGAGGCTGCATGCCAACATGCTTCACCACATTGAATGGTCTTGAATAGAGTCCTATTCTCAACACACAACCAAATGGCTGTTTCGGTTGAGTAGTGCGGGTGTTTAGTAAGTCTAATCATGTTTAGGGCCAGACCATATTGTGCAAGCCTGGAAATCGAAGTAATCCTAACTAACCATACATTTGTATAAGCAATTGGGTTTAAAGCTGGCCATCTCTGGTGTTACTATAATCAGCTGGCACTAACCCTACTATGTTTGATACCGTATTTAACGTTCTCAGTGTTTTGTTGATCTTTGAAATTGCAGCATTCCGGATGGGAAAGGAGGAGTAAAGAAGAAGATGATTAAAATCGAATTCTTATATTATTCAATGGTTTGCTATCAGCATGTGTTGGATGTTGGAAGAGAAGTCTTCTTATTCGTGAAACAAATTGAAAGCTTCCCTCAGAGAGTGGACATGGACCATGGAAAAGGGCACGGTGAGGCACTGAGCAGTAAGCAGGCCAAAACATGACAGCATGAGCCTGTATGGGAAAAGGATGTGCCTGCAATGTGACAGGGTCATGTCTCCTCCCCCCTGTGGGGAGGGGGAGACAGGAAACAGTTGACAGAAAGGGGAGGGATCCAGAAAAAGGGGTGGGACTAGAGAGAGAGAGTGTCTGAGGGAGAGAGAGGGAGAGAGAGAGGGCATTCATGGTAGTGACAGCAGTGCTGGATGGAGGTTCATGTGTGAGCTGTACTGTTACCATCACTGCCACTGACATGAGTCTGCCAGCTAACTGCCACAGTAAGGCTGTGGCCAAGAGACAACTTGGGGAGCAGCTATACAAGCACCGGAGCGGACGCAAAAGGTAAACTGACCAGTGGGGGTTCAAGGTTCAAGCTGTCATTCATCAGGGCTGAAAGCAGGGGACACAACTTGTGACATTGTTGAAACTAATGAACTATTGTATTTGCTTGATTTGGGTTTTATAAGTGACACTTTGAAAGACAAACTCTTGCTAAATGTATCTTTGTTGGGATGCAAAGCTGATGGTTTCAGTGGTTTTGACTTTATCTTTTGAAAGGAGTTGAGTTCTGCTTGCCTAACCGTGGATGTACTTACCTTTTAAACTCATCAATTTAAGGAAGAGCAATTGTTTGGTGCATTCATTGACTTCTAGTTGACTAATCTTGTGCCAAAGTTACCACGTTATGTAGGACATTTGTCCGATTTGTCCGACAGCAATGCCTGTTCTCTCTTCTTGCTCAGTAATTAACATAAACGAACAAAAAGTCATCAACTGAAAAGGCACCTGTTTCTTATTTACAGTGTAGTAAGGGAAATGTTAGTGCAAAGTGCACAACGTTCTCCCTTTCACTTCACATCATGCCGTTTGACCACAGTTCAGCTGCATATAAACAGTGTTCAGAGCTATTGTGGGAGAATCAAGAGCTTTTGTTGTTGTTTGTGATGGTGGAAAACTCTGGCACAGCTCTAGAGTGCATTTGTCTGGGAACCAGTTAAGCCCATGAAGTCCACATATGCTGGCTGACCACTTCAGTGACCCCATGCACTTCAGTGAGTCCACACCACACTTCCATATAGGAATGTTCTGCACGTTATATATCGTTATGATAACATTTAATAAAATTAATAAGCATAAAATATAGTGTAAGCGATATTGACCCTTACCTCTGGGGGATTCAGTTGACCTCCAACATGCCAAAACAATGCAACCCTGTTACACAAACACATCCCCGCAGCGTGGGAATCAAACCATTGGCTCTGCAGTATTTATGTTGCCGTCCCCTCATGAGGATACACTGAGGGTTAAGTAGTCCCCATATTACTGGAGACGGTTCGATAGACCAGTGCCTGAGTTCAGCACTACTTGACTCACAGTCTGCGGGGGACAGAATGGTGAAGTGGTTATTGTGTTGGCTCCCAGCTGAAGGGTTCTGGGTGCAAGCCCCACGGCCACCAGTCTCTCTACAGCAAGATGCCTGACCTCTACTTGCTCCTTAATGTCATGCAAACTAATAACAACAATAACAGCAGTGACTAAAGAGTAAAAATAGTCACTTTGAATGCCTTGGGAAATGCAGATTGAACAAGGGATCAATTGAACATGATCACAGTGTTGTTATTTCCCCCGTCAATTTATGCTGATTCTGCTTTTCTCACGCTAGACACTATTTCATAGTCACATGCAAAGTATTTTCTTCTCTATTTATCTATGCTTCCTAGCTTGGCCCTATTGTAGTTGCTCAGACAGAAGGAAGTATGTATACCGATCTATGAACCATCCAGCCAACCATTAGAAACCAGAAGTTGTCTGTTTAGAATTTGAGTATTTTTAGAAACACGATCTGTCTCTCAACCGGGAACATGAGCTGATAACATTTGGAGCTGCAGTGAAAGGACAGGAAAAGGCGAAACTTTAATCACACTTTTGTTCCCCAACCACAGTTCTACATCCCCAGGTTGGCAGCCTAAGGGCTTTATGCCATAATTAATTATCTCATTGTCTGGTTTATCTGTCATTTTGACCTTCATCATTCGCCCTTGGGTTGGGCTGATTCAGGACAATTTATTTGCTTTTCTTTCTACACTGCACACCTAAAGTACACAATTATTGGCCGACACTGGGCATTATAATGTATTATCAATATAATTGTAGGGTATTTTGCATGCCGTCAATGTATATCATCGTCCGGATTCAAAATAATGACAATTATGTCAATGAATCCAATTTACTATATGTGTGGTATATTACACTTATCTAGCCCTCAAATTTGAGGTCACTCAATTATAATATCTTGAATTTCCAGCTATAGGAGGATAATTTAAAATGATGGTTCGATTTTAGACATTTTAGTGTATTTGCTAAAAGTGAAGCCCTGTTTCCAAGCCAAAAGTGAAATTCTATTTCTGGACAGATCATTGTTGAACCGTTATCACCTCATGATGGCCTGTAATGTGTGTGGAATATGCGAGAAGCTCTGGTTGTCGGATTCTCTGTCTATGTCTGGCCCCATAGAGAAATGAAACGCTATTGAGGCGGGGGAGCTTAGCCGACACAATGCAAACTGCAGCCATGCACACTTTCTACTCGCGAGTCTAGTCAGCGCTGCCATGTTGCTATTTATCATAGACCTGGAACCTGAGGAAGAAATTATAAAAAACATACACAAGAATGAGAAGAAAGACAAAAGCACTCACATCTGCAAGGTGTGCAGAACCCCTGCCCAGCACCTGAAGGGTTAAAGCCGGCATTGTGGTTGTCTGGGCAATGGGGGGAAGACACGGGCGGGCTGGCAACCCCATTGGCTGTGGGACTTCCGGGTTCAACCCCCCCTCCTCAGATGGGATGGGGCTTAAGGGTAGCATAAATGAGGTAATGCTTTTCTTTGTGATAAGGGATGACATCATAGCCTTGGAATTCCAGGGATGGGGGAAGGAGGAGAGGGTTGGGGGGGGGGGGGTATGGTGCTGGAGCATGTGATCACTTTGTTGCCTGTGTGTGTGTGTGTGTGTGTGTGTGTGTGTGTGTGTGTGTGTGTGTGTGTGTGTGTGTGTGTGTGTGT
>JAOPJL010000053.1:13511178-13524917 GCA_027123545.1 Trisopterus esmarkii | reverse complement strand
TTTTTTTTCTCCAAAAAGGTATTGTATAAACTGGTCTTTTAATTTTTTGCGTCCTCTATATACTTCCAACTTCCCAACCCATACACCCTTTCTTTTTTTTCTCCCCCCCCCCCCCCCCCAGGCGGAGCTTAAGCACCGACAAGTCCCCGGGCCCCAGCCAGAACGACTCCTCCCAGAGTAAGGACTTCAACCGGTCCGAGTCGCTGCGCCTGGTCTCCAGTCGCATGCACCGCATCTTCCGCCCCTCCGACCTCATCCATGGGGAGGTGCTGGGGAAGGGCTGCTTCGGGCAGGCCATCAAGGTAAGGGACCACACCCCCTGTCCCCTCCACCATGTTGCTCCGATGTCGTGCTGGGGAATGTGAATGGATGGGAGGCTGTACCATCTTCATTATTTTCTAGGGGGGAGGGGTATGTTAGATACCTCTATCTGACCTTCATTTGCAACACACAATGCAATGTGGAGCAGGGTCAAGAGATGGCCGCAGATACTGGGTTATACGGGTACATCCCTGAGTGGATGGCTGCATGTTTGTTGGCGTCAGTCATGAGATCATATCTGTGATGTCCACTAGGTGGAAGCATTGCAATAGTTTCAACAATGCACAAAAAAGAGAGAAGGGGAGAGGGAATGCAGGATAGAAATGAATATACATAAAGGGTAATTTATGCTTGTAAAAAATATAATGAATCCATAAATATGCAACTGGAATATAATCAGGTTGAATATGTAAAATATAGTGAAGCTGGAGAGAGTAAATGGATGAACGGCAAATCAGTGCGCAGGACAACTGTATTATTAACAGACCGGTGTTTCCCACAGGTGACCCACAGAGAGACGGGGGAGGTGATGGTGATGAAAGAATTGATCCGCTTTGACGACGAAACTCAGAGGACATTCCTGAAGGAGGTGAGTTAATATTGACTAGAGATTGCGTTCGTCCTTCATGAAGGTTTAGTATGACACAAAGAATATGGAACAACCACATTCCCACGGGGAGAATGACTATCCCCTCTTTAAAAAATCCCTTTCCCTTTCATCCCTGTCAGATGTGTATGTATGTATGAGCGTGCGTGCTCAAGTGTCGTGTTTATGCGTGTGCGTCTATCTGTTGTGTGTATGCGGGGGCGCCCATGTGTTTGGGTGTGTTTGGCCGGTGAGACGGTATGAGTGGACTGACCTGACATGGTCAGAAGGGGAGTAGAAGATGACCAGCTTCCTCCTCCGCTGTGTTCAGGGCCGTTTATCAAGTGTTGGCATCACCATCTAATCTCCCCGACCCTCCCAGCAGCAGCCTCAGCACACCCTCACAGCAATCTCTTCCACTCCCTCCCCTGCTCTCCGTCATGTACATTGCCCACCGTTCAGCCCTGGACTTTAATAACAGTCCATTTGAATTGCAGAAGAATACGGAGAAACATATACATAAAGATCTTCATCTATAGCGCTTTCACTATTGCTAGGAATTATTCTTAGTATTGTTTTTATTATAGGGGAAACTGAATTCCACCAACACGCTTTGTTGAATAAATGAGCTAGATTATCCTAGGAACATGCAGTGACTAACCTGCCTTTGTGCCAAGGTACAAACAATCTCAAAAACTGACAATCGACTCATCAGCATACTCTTAGTAAAATCTGTGAAATGGTGAAAAAACGGTGCTGTTGAATATAGCTCATAATTGTGTTGTTTGACAAAATAAACATGTTTCCAACACTCATAAATCCTAATGTTTGAACACAAGTATTAGATGACTTGGCATCCACCGAGCCACTGAACGGGTGGTGTGTAAAACCGTGTGGTCCTTCTGTGGTTTCAGGTGAAGGTGATGCGCTGTCTGGACCACCCCAACGTGCTCAAGTTCATCGGGGTGCTCTACAAGGACAAGAGGCTCAACTTCATCGCTGAGTACATCAAGGGAGGCACGCTGAGGGAGCTCATCATGGAGATGGTGAGGGGGGGGGAGGGGCGGCACTTTTCTGTCTGCTGTGTGTGGGCGTGTGTGTGTTGTTAAAACGTGTGAAGCGGTGCATGGCTGCAGACAGTACCTCAGCTTCTGTCTGTATGGAGGGATTAGCTGAAGAGATTACTATAGTTAGAGTGTATCTGTAATACCATGGGTTTTATGTTTGTATATTTATATTGATGTATTTATATGTGTCTGATCTCCTGTGCCCACAGGACAGTACCTTCCCGTGGAACAAGCGGGTCAGCTTTGCCAAGGACATCGCGGCTGGCATGGTGAGCTCAGGAGGACGCAGCCTCAAGCAGCTGTCTTGGCTCTGAGACATGTAGCTTCTGATGTGTATTCAGATGGCAACCATAACATCTTGGAAAGGATCAAATGGAACAATGCGTTTAACTTTTTCACGGATGAGAGAAATAAAAGAAAGAAACGAAAGAAAGCTGCAGTGCAGCAAAATAACCACGCCAGCTTTACAGACATTGCCCTCTAGCGGCCATTTATTTGAACTACAACACCATGACTTGCCAATGCCATCTGCAGTAGATTTCCACCCACTATCAAAATTATACCCACTATGAAAACCATACCCATTTTTTTGTTTAAACTTTTGTTATTGCACAGTGATTATTGTGATGCGTGTCAATGGTGGACCCCAGTTTTAAAACTATCCCTTGCGAGGGCGTCTGCTGTAAGGGCCGTAACAATGACCGGTTGTTCCGCACAAGTTTTGGATTTGCATTTTAATCTTCTTTCTTCTTGTCTCTCCCTCTTTGTATTCAGTCATATCTGCATTCCATGAACATAATCCACCGAGACCTCAACTCACACAATTGTCTCGTGCGAGAGGTGAGTTCTCTCTAAAAGCTGTATGAGGGTGTGATAAGGATAAGGAAGGAACTTAATTAACAACTTAATGAAGCTGTTGTGTGACAACAACAACCTAAAGTTGTTAAAAGTTGTGTGTGTGTGTGTGTGTGTGTGTGTGTGTGTGTGTTTATGTGTGTGCGTGCCCGCCCATGTGTGGGACTTTACTAAGGAAACAAGTGCGTGCACACATGTATGTGTAACTACTAGAGAAATGTTCACTTTTGTGTGTTTGTGTATGTGTGTGTGTGTGGGGGCGGGGGGCCCCCCACCGCACTACAGAAATGTGTATGTGTGTGGTGTGTGCATGACTTACCTAGAGAAACAAGGATCATAGTTGCTCCTGTAGGGGTTTAGTTTAGGCATGTAGCCAAGGTACCTCTGAGTGGATCACGTGTGTGTGTGTGTGTGTGTGTGTGTGTGTGTGTACCTGGATGTGTCGCCCATCTGCTGTGTTTTTCTATGGATTAATACAATGTGCATGTCAGGGCAACAATGGTGAGGTGCTCTCACTGATGACAGTGCTGTGACAACTCTGCGAGCGGAGAAATTCTTGTCCACACAAACACACAGAAGGGCTTTGTTAGGGACAAGTATGGCAAGTTAATCCCTCTTGTAATGTGCGTGCACACACACACACACACACACACACACACACACACACACACACACACACTTACTAGTGGCCCTGGGCTATGTCTTCCTAAAGCAGCCCCTTCCTGAGGTGAAGGGAAAAACAAAGAGAAAGCTATAGATATTGTGAACAAGATCTCCAGATGACAGGGCACCTTACTACACTGTTTTGTAAATACAGGCTAAGGCCTACACTTTTTTTTTCATTAAACTTCAAGGTGAAGCCGTTTTAGGGCAGAGAGCAACAGGCCTGAGGTTAAACACTACAGCACTGTTGCCATATCTGGCAGCATCACATTCCTGTCTCTCACCCTTGCTCTGCCTCAAACTTTTTTTTATTTATTCCCTGATTAACTTTTTATTCAGTTAAAGAGCAACGGGCAGGTACATTGTTTTGCATGTACTCCTACATTGTGTGCTCGTAAAAAGAAGATGCCAAGATTTTTACGTTTGTTATATCATATGGGGAGAAGCTAATGCTGAAACAAAGCAGCAGCCGGTTGTCAATCGGCTGCAAAGATGTCATTCTGCACGAGGTTGTCTAGCAGCAGCACGCCTAAAGCGGTGCTGGTGTGTCACGTGCTCTGTTCCTCTTTGTGTTAAATTAAGCATTTTGGTTTGTGTGAACGTTGCGCTACCAAGATTAGTCAGGCTGTAATTCTAAGATTTATCATGCGCAACATGACAATTGTCTTACATCAATTATCTTCATACTTTCACAACATAAAAAAATAGTCTAACATTGATATCCTTCATACTTTCACGACATGAATATAGTCTAACATTAATTTCCTTCATAAGTTCACAACAGGAATATAGTCTAACATTCATTTCCTTCGTACTTACCCCACATGTTCATTCATTTTGGGCAACTGCCCACCTCCCAGTCTCTCCTTAACGCACCGTCTTCGTGTTTTACATTGTTACATGTCATTGGTACACGTCAATATGAGAGGCTTAATTGTAGCGTCTTACTCAAGGATGAACACAGGTAGACTGCCGGACCTTGGGTATCAAACCCAGTACCTTTTGAGCTGGGAGCAGAATACCATAACCATGACATTACCCCTCACCCTATCGACGCCTCAGAATCGACGCCTCAGAAAGGGTCTTCTCCCTTTCTGAGGACTTGACAGTGTCTCTCTCTCTCTCTCTCTCTCGCCGCTGCGCAGGACAACACGGTGGTGGTGGCAGACTTCGGCCTGGCCAGGCTCATGGTGGAGGATAAGCACCAGGACAAGCTGCTGCAGGCCGGCCTGAAGAAGCAGGACCGCAGGAAGCGGTACACTGTGGTGGGCAACCCCTACTGGATGGCCCCCGAGATGATCCACGGTGCGTTCTCGTCCCCAGAGCTCAGTGTGTCGCGTCACAGTCACACATACTCATATGGACGGTTGACATACGCTCGTACTTTGTGAAACATTGATTTGTATTTTTTATATGATGAACAAAGCGGTAGAGGCGTTCATTATTTGTTTGAAGTTTGAAGTCTGATGGAGCATGTAAAGCCAAGATTATACAGGGCAGGATTAGACATTAGCTATGACTAAAAAGTAATAATATCTAGTCTTGTATAGCAATGTCGATAGTATATGAATATATTGACCAGCCCTGCATTGACCAGGGAGCTCTCTGGTCTCCAGAATATACATCACACAGAACAGAGAACTGGAGAGTGTATAGCCACCGGAGCTCTGGCAGCACCTCCCCCTGAGGGAAACTCTGACAGGAGCTGCCAGCTATATTATCACACCTCTTGAAACATCCATCCATACATTTACCAGGACCTCTATTTTAGGAGCTACGCGCTAAATTCAACATCAGGCTTACAACATCCTTTTTTCTCTCATCTTCTTCCAGGGAAAAGCTACGACGAGAGAGTGGATATATTCTCGTTTGGCATCATGCTCTGCGAGGTGAGTCCTCCTCCAGTACTCTAAAGGTCTAATCAAAAACACTCTGCCCTACTGTCTCCTACTCCTACTGTCTCCTACTGTCTCCTACTCCTGCTCACCTACTTCTCTCCTACTGTCTCCTACTGTCTCCCTCTACTTCTCTCCTACTGTCTCCTACTGTCTCTTACTGTCTCCCTCTAATTCTCTCCTACTGTCTCCTACTGTCTCCTACTCCTGCTCTCCTACTGTCTCCTACTGTCTCCTACTGTCTCCCTCTACTTCTCTCCTACGGTCTCCTACTGTCTCCTACTGTCTCCCTCTACTTCTCTCCTACTGTCTCCTACTGTCTCCCTCTACTTCTCTCCTACTGTCTCCCACTCCCACTCCTACTTCCTCCCCCTCCCCCTCCTACTCAAACACGAGAACTCTCGTTCTTGTGGTTGTTGTTTAGAGCCTGGCCTGCTACCTCGTGTACCAAGCTGACTCTTTGTCTCCTCCAGATCATCGGGAGGGTGAACGCGGACCCAGACTACCTGCCCCGAGCAGGGGACTTTGGTCTCAATGTTTCTGGCTTCCTTGAGCACTTCTGCCCCCGAAACTGTCCTCCTGCCTTCTTCCCCCTGGCCGCCATATGCTGTGATCTCGACGCGGATAAAAGGTCAGTCATCCATCCTTCAGTACAGTACCTTTGAGGGGGGTCATGGAAACAACATATATCATAACTTAAAGAGCAGAGCAGGGTTCAGAGGATTATCTGGTTTTGGTATTTCTCGCTGGTGGTCTTTGAAGTAATGCAAGGTATGCAAACAAACAGCAATATGTCTATTTCTTACGCATTGCAGCTGAAATAGGCTCGATCAGGGTCTGGCTGCTGTCGTAGATTGTATATTCCTGTCAAACCAGAGATGACATAAAAGCATTCACACACTGCATGATTTCTAAAAGGACTTCTGTTTGACCTTCCCAGGCCGGCCTTCCCCAAGCTGGAGGAGTGGTTGGAGAACCTGAAGATGCACCTGGACATGGGCCTGCCCATGGTCGCTGAGCTGGACCAGCTCCACAAAGCCTTCTGGGACAAGCACAGTGTCACACACACAGAGAACGGCCTGCCCACCCACCCAGAGCAGCCTGAGTAGGCCCAGGAGGAGGGCCGGAGAACCAGAGGAGGCGGGAAGTGGTATGGCCACAGCTGCACACATCCTTGGGTCGAGGGAGATGTGATGGCTGTGTACAGAAGGAGGTATATTGTAAATATCCTGCCATGTCCAGACGGCCACAGGTGGCCTATGAGGTCTGGTCTCAGACCACGACGAATAGACTCAGGGGGAAATTAGGAACTGATAAGCCACCTACGCAAGTAGCATCCACATCCATGTTCAACTCCAGAGACATAATTTCATGGCATCCCTTGATGTCTCGTTCACCGGGGGGACGGGAATAGGATCATATGCATTCAGATCCCGTGGTTGGAAAACTGTGTGTATAAGATAAGTGTGTCAGGTTCAATGTCAGTGTATCTATATCGTATTTAATTCTCGAGAACCTGATTCCGAAAAGGTATTTGTTCCTGAAAGATTTTGAAAAACTTTTAAAGCCTTAGTTGGGGCCCCAGTATATTATGAATTTTTCAGGGATCCCAGGAGCTTAGACAAAGAATCATGGAAAGGAGGTAGAATTCATTCACATTAGAAAGATCTACCATACACATTTCCAGAATATGATCCCGTCAAGCCCTTAAATGCTTTTAAAATGCTTCTAAAAGCTTCTAAAAATAAGTACATGGTAAATGATGCCACCCCTTTTTTTAAATTTCCCACTTTTGGAATAGGGTTACATGGTTAGTTCCAGTAGACTGCCATATTAGGCCTGAATTTATGTCTTCACAGTCCCCTGTGCTAACATTGAGTAGCACTGACTTAAATTCAATGTAACTCCTTCCCTGAACCCGGTACATTGCAATGGAAGCTGTCTTATCTCTCATGTTGCGGTGAAATCTTGTTTTAAAATCTCATCACCAGTCCTGTAAATATAGAGTGGCAATGTAAATGTTTTTAAATATTCTAAATGTACAGACATATTTTATATACGTATGCTGCATTGCCATATTTTTATTCGGCGACCAGCTAGAATTATGGAGATAAAAAAAACATGTTTGATTTGAAAAGAAGACCAGTTTATTGGTTTTCATGGTCACCGCGGTGACAGCAGGATCTCACGTCACAATACAGTGGAAACTAAAGCGAGTCACATTTCGTCACGACACACGTCACACAAAATCATAAAAAATATATATCGTCTTACCATTGTTTGGGTTATGATCGACTTCCCACTCCTACTCTGAACAAGAGAGTAAATTAGAACGTCAAACTAAACTTGTCAACAATGTCCTCCTAGTGCGATCAAACTTAATAAGGCTCTGGTCATGACTCTGAGGTCATGATTGTACTGAAGGTTAATTTATACATTATGTCTGCGGTCTGTTTAAACGTGTTGGTCTCCCCTCTTGTGCGGCTCTCCCTGGGACAGTCCAATTATCCAATAATGGCTGGCTGTAAATCTCTCCAAATGCATACATCCTCCCTTTATATACGTCTGTGTGCATCGCTTATATACGCTCTGCCGCACTCCTTCAATATGAATCTCTGAGTCTCACTCTCACCATAACATGCTCCATTTCATGCACCTCATCACATCTTTGGATTCCTGCTACGTCTGTATGTGCTGCATGGTGTACTTGCTTGAGAAGCTCCCTTCTGCTACTAAACCAAGCAACTTTAACTAAGAAAACGACGAATGAAAAATGAAAGAATGAAAAAGTAAGAACGAAAATGAAAAAAAGGCAAAACAAAACATGCTTAAACACAGCTTCTGTTTTTATAAAGCGTGACCGAAGTCATTGTACAGATTTACTACTTACAAGTTCTTTGTTTTGCACTATTACCCCATGGCTGGTTGTAGCCATGTTTTTTTATTTCTCTCTCTTGGGCTAATTGTGATAAAGATGTGCAAAGACGGTTCAGGTGAGGTTAACGAATGCAAATTTAAGAAATCCACTGACAGAGCCTTTTCAACTGTGGAATGGGTTTATGGGGAAACACTTTCTTCTTGGTAACAAAATGATGATCTGATACTATGTCCAATGTCTGCGTTTAAATCTATTGATTAGGACGTAGCATTGATTGTCAATGCAATGCTACCATATACTTTAATACAAATTTCAACTCATGGTGATTACACCACGAGTTATCGTATTTTGTAAAAGAAAAAAATGAAATTGCCTTATCTCTATGGAAACCAAATCCAATCTGTTCTCGTAAGTTCTCACACACAATGAAGTCAGATTCCCGGCTGGTCTTTGCTATCAAAGAAGATGGTTGATCCCAGTGTTGCCTGCTGCCTACAGTCCTATTGTGAATACTACCCTGTGTTAATACCTTCTCTCCATGTGATGTCCAACAAGGCTGTAACCACTACCACTAGCACACAGGCACACATCGCCTCTCCGCCCTGACCCCTCGCCCTCTGGTCTCTTAGCTCAGGGCTGTATTTTCCGGAGCTACTTCTTAACATTTCAGACAACGTAGCATACATCGCTTAAGACAAACTAACAGCACGTAAACAACAACAACAACAACAACAGTATTGTACAATCACAGTATCGTAACAGTCAGACAGAAACAAGTTCAAGGTTATATAAATCAAGACACAAAAATATAAGTCTATTTTCGGGGCTTATTGATGTAATGTTTTTCTCCATTGGGTATGTTAATGAGGGGCTTTGTGTGTGTGTATGTCTCTGTTCTGAAGCCATGCTCAGCGGCCTGCCCTACACCTGTTGCGTGTGTGTGTGGATGTGTTGATCATGGGAAATGTCACCGCAGCACTTATTTGCAAAAGATCGTTACCTCTGAACAATGCTGTGCCTTTGTTTTAAGCTAGCCTTGCCAACGACTCTTATAAACGTTTTAATTTGAAAAGAAAAAATCACCCTTTGTATCATAAAGTGCAAGCCTGATTCAAACAGTTGAATATCAATGCTGACGACTATGTTTTAATGAGATCTCTTCTTGTTTCTTATCATATTTATATTTTCCAGATGTACCATTGTCAGTTTTGATATTTTTAGAATTATAATCCATTGATGGTTTTATTTAATTTTTACACAAGCTGTGAAAACTCTGCACTTTATTCCTGAACGTGAACATTTAGACTCTGAGCTGAGGAGCTGAGCGATCTTTGTCGCAGCCTAAATAAACATGTTGCTTCTGAAACAATAACCACCTGTGTTTCGTTTATTTTAATGTGGGAGACATTTCAATCTTAGGAAGCCAATTGCATGGGCTTTGAAGCAATGACATTGATGTTGGACACCATATGACTGACATATGCCACTTTTTATTTGGTGAATAACTCAAATAAAAAGTGTCTTTAAGATGATGGCTGTTATGAGTGCCCTTATGAAAATAACCTCAAAGTCACAATAAGATATATATTCAGCTGGGAATAGTTTACATGTGGATATGTATAAGTAGAAAGCAGATACAGCAGACATCCATTGCTGAATACTATGGCTAAAAGTAGGAACAAGGACGCTGTCAAATCCTATGTGTCACGGATGATAAGATAACCAGTGATGTGATGCGTGGTATTTACTTATTGAGCGTAATAAGCATATCAGTAGAGAATTCCCATCACCATCTACTACTAATATTATCTTTGAGATTAATCTAATCCTCCCCCAACAACCTGTCCTGGGCTGCAGTGTTCTCAACACTTCACTGAGGTTCGTTTGTCGGGCCTCTTTAACACGTTCCGCTGTCCGGAAGCCCCACCTGCTGGGATTTCTGGGTCAACGTGTTTGACAAGCGTAGTGATCACATGACCACCGTCTCAAACCATGTGCGATTGTTTTCATTCCTGCTGCAGATTGGGCCCCGTGACGTCACCGGTCTGGCAGGAGGCTGGCTTCCAAAACGGTGCACTGTTTAAAAGCTCCCCACATTATACGCAGTGCGTGGTTGTTACGCTGTAAACTAGATGAACGAGAGGGAGACAGCCTGTCCCAACGCTGTAGGTTGCAAGCTTAAATGTGCCAGTGTGATACGTTGTCTAGTTTTTTGGGGGGATCTACATTGGAGTAATTTATAATTCAATCGGCTTGGGATTGAAATCACTGCGTTGAGTGCTGGGGGGAAAAAACTTTGGAATTATGGAAAATATGACCCCAACCAACCGGTTTCGATCTTCAATGTTCAACCACGGTGAGTAGACTAATGTCATGTGTGTGCACGATAGACCTATTATTTGCTGGATCCCGACTGTCAACAACGTTAAATGACCCCTCTGAGCGCCAGACGCGGTCCGTGCAATGCATGCACTATTGCGCACGACCGAGTCCGTCCTTTGCAATGAGTCGCGTAGCATCGACTGGGATGTGAAGCATCGACCAACAACTTGATTTAAATGACGTGACTCACCCACTAACTTCGTTTATTTAGCATATTTCGTATAGCTGTCAGATGGATCTTCAGAAGTGTTCGTATGTATTTTTATTGAGAGATAGAAAACTAAACTATTCGATCGTTTAACATAACTCAATACTTTTGGCTGCCTTCACAGGGTGGATGAGAGCGCTAAATGTCCGTCAAATGTCACATAAACAACATAACATACAAGAATGATGTTGTCTGGCCGCACACTATTTTTGGAGGAGCCCAGATGGATTGCTGGTGATGCAGATACATCACTGCACTGGATGCGGAGATCCTCAGAGACTGGATAAAATGCCGTTGCTTGTTTACTTTAGAGCAGTTGTGAAATGCATTATCTCTGTTTGCCATGCCAGTCAGTGTTTGCCCTTGGCTAAGTGAAACGCATTTTTTTTTGTTGATAAGCAGCGTTTCGGTCCTGTTTTCTTTAGAGCGTGGACTGCAAATATTTTTTTTGGGGGTAAAGTGATAGGTTCTATAGCAGCCTACATATTTCCTGCATGGTCTATATATCTAGATATCTGATCGAGTGTAATTAGGATTGAGGCAGTGTTTCCAATTCCAGTCACACATCTGGCTCATCAACACTGGTCCCGTGATGGGTGGGGGGGATGCAGAATGGTGGTGTGAAGACCCAGAGAGCAGGAGAAAGCAAGCAATGGGCTTACCAGGGTTCAGGAGCTGTGCGCTCTGCAGGGAATATATTCAGACAAATTAGGTCTGGGGTCGTCATTTTTTACCTATCTTGATCATTTGGTCTGTCTTTTTTTAAAGTGATCTCTGTTTTCTCCAACCTCCCATTGAGGTGGTAACAGAGTAATAATAAGGAAGAAGTATTTATTTTGGTGAATATCTTTCAATAGTCAGATGTCTTTCAATAGTCAGATATCTGTCGTCCTTGCTTTTGATGATTGTCAATAGTGACAACGTAAACAAATACACTGTCTATAAAGTGAATGAATCCTGATATTCAGTAATACACATTTTATTAATGTAACACACCAGACTATCAGACTATCAACTACTAGAGTTCACTCATCCACCCTGCATTTTGGAAATATGTTGTGGTCGAACAAAGGTAAATAAACCGCCTGGTTTACCATCCCCTGTGTCAACACCCTGCACTAATCTATCATTGCTAGAGACGGGTGTTGTCAGTCTTTCTTTTTTATGACTGTATCTATCTCGTCACCTGAGCTGCCATGAGGTCTATCTAGAAATCCTGCGTTTGTTTAGGACAGAGCCGCTAAGATTCTGGTGGGAAAACCCAGTTACATAACATCTGGGAGGCCGAGCTACTGCACCGTGCCCCTGGAACGTGGTCTCACGGAGAGATTGTATTTGTTTAAGCGTATTAACAGGCAGTTTTTCCATTCCAACAGGTGTATTGTATACTTACTTTCTGTGTATTCTCAAATGGCATCCAACATATATTGTACCGTCTTTAGATGAATGGTGTGAGGCCAGTGTTAATCAGTTTAAACATGCCTTTTTTTTAATTTCCCTACCCACTCCCACATACCGCTCCTATTTTTAACTTTAAACTTACTTTGGGAACCGCTCCTAACCTCAATAGAAACCAAAGCCGTAAGAAGCCTTCCTGAATGGATCACAGCCTATTTAACAAGTAGAGCAGTGCCTCCTCCTCTACGGACCACTGAATAACACACACACACACCATCCATCCGGTGACCTTGGAAAGCGCCAAACTAAGTTTACCCGGGAGAAGCAGTTAGGATGGGGTGGCACGGTCAGCAATGTCTACTAGCGTTCCACAGGGAGGTTTATTTATTTTTTATTGGAATGCAGCCATTCCAATACCACTGCGGCCTGGCTAGCTTTATCATTGGTGGAGGACCTTTTTTAAATGTAGGTCAAACTAGCAAACGTGGTATCCCTCGCTGTAAGTGAGGAGCCATTACATCTAAGTATAGTCATTTTTCATGGTTCATGTTGTGTATACCCTCTCCAGAATGAGATGGTTGTGATGTGTCTTAAGTTTCACTTTAATTGCAGTTGTTCCATTGTAGGGGCAACTTTGACATCAGTACATAACATCAATATTTAAAAGAGTAGAGTGAATCAGGGGTATGCGTAGGGAACAGTACATTTGGCTGAATTGTACTGTAATTGATCATTCTATTGGCTTTGGAGTTCCTTCAGAACTATATTATTTATTATACTCTCTTTTAAGAAATCTCCAAGTTGTGTAGCTAATTTGATATGCATCATGCATAAAACTAGTAACACGGCTGAATATTTTAAACATATACAGCCTTTAGCAGAGTTTCATACAGCCTTTAGAAGGGATTTAAACATGCAGCCTTCAAAATGATTTTAAACAGTGCTTGGGGTCACAGATATGCAGATTACTGCATCCTTTCAGATACATATACATTACCGCAATGGCCTGTTTGCAACCAATTTTTGTGTCTGGTTAGATTATCCATGTATGATCTTTATGAGTAAAAAGGCCATCAAGCCACAGTTGCTGAACTTTCTGGAGTTAAATAGTTCTCTAATAGATTAAATTAGCCGCATGTTGTTAATAATCCCAATTCTTCTTCTTTCCTCATTCTCCACGATTGGCCCGTTTGGTTTGGATTATGACACCATTCCTTCCTGTTCCTGATGTTCCTGTTGCCAGAGTATGAGGTAAGAAAACTGTGTTTTTGTGATCTGTATTGCTGAGTGTGCGATCGAAAGAAAGCTCTCTGCTGATGGACCTGTTCGTTTACTTCCCTACGAGGTCCTCCATGCAAACACCCACAATGTGTTGTGTTGATCCAGGCAGCTCTTTGCCCTGTCCTCAAGGGCTATGTGTGTGTGTGTGTGTGTGTGTGTGTGTGTGTGTGTGTGTGTGTGTGTGTGTGTGTGTGTGTGTGTGTGT
>JAOPJL010000053.1:13480697-13492689 GCA_027123545.1 Trisopterus esmarkii | reverse complement strand
GATAGGAGCCTTTTCTGTCTCCAAGTCATAATCGCTCATTACAGTGGCAGCTGAACTCAACACTGGGCTCCAACATCAACAAGCAGCACTGCAGCGTCAGCATGTTCTCAGCCACACTATCTGATGATGCAGCGCTCGTGTCCCTTTTCTAATTGGTTCTCAAGGACGGTGTGTGGACTCCACCGCCCCATGGACCCTGTTAAAAGTCCCACTGTGAAATCTCATTCTAAGTTCATTCAAAAGTTGACTTAATTATGACTGATGAGTGACCTGCTTCTTGCCCTCTACTCATAGCTTCTCAGTCGTTTTTATTCTCAGGGTTTATCGAGTCCTGGTGCATTTGTTATGCTGCTGTCAACACAGCCGAGGTAATGGATTGGGATGTGGTCAATTGGTTGCACTGTGCCCACTTACTCAGCACACAAGATGACAAACAGGACATTCCAGGACCTCCTCTCTGCCAGCCTGCACATTGGAGATTGAGCACTAACTTCGTTCAGCAGCACCGGAAACATTTCAGGGTCCCGGCAGTCGTACACACACACACATGCACGCAGACACCCACGTGTGCGCTTCAATGCATTTCAAAGACTGACATAGTTTTGTGTATTATGAAATATGTAACAATATCTAAATAATGTGTGCATACATGGCACTCCAATCTACTACTCTACAATTGAGTCCAGTACATCAATGTGTTTTTCAAAAACATTTTGACATATTGTTCCTATAGTTGAAGTAGAGTGCCAAGAAGAAAGATTTGCTGTGGCAGTCCTGTGTGTTGCTTCAGCCACCCGGGACCACTAACAGCCCCTCTCTACTCCATCTGCTCTACAGAGAACTAGACACTTGCGGATCTCTGAGCCATCAACATGGCACTGTGCCCTATTGCATCCACTGATAATCCTGCCATTTATGGAGATTTCTGCCAAGTATAACAAGTTGCATTTGTTAATAATAGGGTCGTTTGTGACATGAGATTGAATGAGTTGCGTTTGGCGTTGCGCACTTGCAGATGGGTCAGTTTAACACGGATGTGTGTTTGTAGTGTAGCCAGTCAATAGCATGTCCTCTAATCATATTGACAGATGAGGCCTCACTCATTGACCCACATTGTTGTTAATTGGCTTTTGGGAGTTATCAACAACTAGGTCTGGAAATGGCCCTAGTATCAAAGTACATTTGTCATTTTCTAGGGGTCTAACAACTCTGGTTTGGTGGAAATCTGCAAAGTCTGTTCATTTTGGTGGAGGCTGGCAGTTTGGCCTCTACCACCTCTTAAGGATTTGGCCCTTTCCTTTTTTCCATCCACACACTCTCACATAGATTTGTAATTTCTGTATTTTGTCCTGTTAGAGCCATTTCTCATTAAGTCTCTCTTTTGAAGAGAGACTTAATGAGGAATGCAAGGTTTTTCATTTACACAAAGTTTTTCCCGTAAGCATCCCAATACTTTGCAGTCAGTTCCCTGTATTTGCTTTTTAAATTGCCTTCCCAGGAGAATTCCTGTCCCTTTGCCTTAGGCCAAGTAATGAACCTTTTGGCTTACATGTAAATAACCTTTTAATCCCCTCATACAAATGAACAACTCAATTCCTTTACTTTGAGTGATTCAAAAGCTCTCTTTGGTCAGCCACCTCATTAGTTTCACTGGCTCTAGCTAGCCACCCTGAACCCAACTGCAGGTTTTGTGGCAACGCCAATGTCGACGGCTGTTTCAGTGGTTTGGGGCTGAAAGGAGACCCATTTGAATAGCTTCTGCAGAAGGGACTCAAACCGTTTCAAGAAAGTCTCTAGCAAAGTGGAAAAGTTTGTCTGTGGAAAACCTATAAACAGTGTAAAGCTTTCCTGTCCATCCAACTGTTTGTAAGCCAGTTGTAAGCAACCCTGGTGAATAAAACGCCGGTCCTCCCCTCTCAGGAAGTGGGTAGATGGCACGGTAATCCTGAGGTCTGCTGCTCCAGAGGACTTGGTGCCAAGCATACCAAGTAGCTCAGATGGATGTTCTGCTATGGTCTGGCCTGGATGATGTCATGGCCACTGGTGCTCTCTGTTACAGATGGCTTTGTTCTCGTGCGTTGGGAGTCTCTGTTCATGGGGCTCGGTTTGTTGGTTTTTCTAGGGGTCTATTACATCCCCTGCCCCCATGTAGACAAAGATCTAACACTTTTCGGGATTGGTCGACATTCAGGAAGGATTCTTAAATAAACGATGTGATGCCTGAATGAAGCGTAAACCTTTAGTCTGAGTAAAATCAGTTCAACCACAGGACAAACATGGGATATGAGAACAATGAGACCTCGTGGAAGACCTTCTGTGGGATTCTCTGGGCATTTAGCCAACTATTTGCCATAAACATGCTGCCCATTGTAAAATGCAAACACAATTGGTTAAAACATGTATACAACAGGTAGGTTATTCCTGCTTGCTGCTCTAATGACATTACCAAACTTTTTTAAGAACAAATGTACGCAGCAATAATCCAATGAGGGACTCAGTCATAAATCAACTTGGACCCAAAATGTCCCAAACATATTAACTGAAGCAACAATGGTGTATGTGCCAGCTAGCTTCTCCTGGTCCTGGGTCTGGGTTGATCTTGTGAATGACAGTGAACCACAGTGTTACATCAATGCAGACATGGGCCCTGGGGCAGTGGTTTGAGCTCAATGGGTTGAAGGACACTGTGACCTGCTGGGATGGATGGGGGGTATAAAAGGTTTATGGACACTTTTCTTCTTCTGGTTTCGGCTCCTGCAGTGTGAATACAGACCAGGTTCCACAGAGCTGAGGAGACAAGTTGTTTTACCGAGAGCCGTAGGTAAGGTGCTGCAGGACAGGTGAGGTCTTTCATGGGTTGGAGTTTGTAGTCTGTATGTGGTAGTGTGTATTTGGAGAGGGACCTGACGTTTCTGTGAGTTGAGGTTAGTTGGGGTGGTTAGGCAACTCGCCTCTCATAGAGACGAGAAATATCGAGGATCTAAAGCTCCAGGTTGGGTAAAGTGAATGTAAAGTTGGTGCATGTGGGCGTTGAAAGATTTTGAATGAAACATCTATAAGGCTGTGAATGCCTTAGATTGTTTTACTTTATTCGACTGGTGCATTGATACTTTATTTGTTGTAGAAAGGTTCTGATTCAAATTAGCAGCCGCATAAGCAATGAGATATTGTCAAAAGTGTGAAAAACTGATTCTGTTGCATTCAGGATGTACTAGTTTTGATGGGCTAGTTGGACATTGATCTTTGGGATTCGGATGTGGCCGATGAAAGCAGATCACTAACCTTCTAAGCTTTAAGCTTATAAATGTATCGTCTGCCCATAAGCTTTAAAGCCTGGGATAATTACATCTGCAGTCCATGGAAAGATGAGTTAATAAACCATGTAGCGATCAGCATTTTAACAATATTACATTTTTGTAACCGACTTCACAAGAATAAAAATGGGGTAAATAGGTGATTCAATTAGTGGACGATTATGCAAATGGAATTCAACCTTATTATTGATTAGTAAATGGGAACATGTCTTCCTTTCCACACATCGTTATCCTAAGGATGTGGTTATCACAATGGCATATTAAGCGAAGGGGTACATTTGGACGGTGCCGAAACAGCTGTTGGCAAGCTCAATCATTGGGATGATTACTCCTGCAGACGCTTCATTCCTCATAATATTTTTGCCTTCTTATTAATCCTTGATCTTCAGAATCGGAGCCCTCACCAGTTCCTTCGGGAAGATTCACATTTCCCATTGCTTTGTTTTTTCATTCGTTTTTTGTTCTTCTCTTTCTGTTCCTGTCATTCTGCCCTGGTCTGGTCCACATGAAATCCATCTGATTTTACTACCACATCATACCTTGAACTCCAAATCACACCTTGACCCCTTGACCCCCAACCCATTGCCCACCTACCATGACCTACTGTTACCCCTGCTGGTCTGTCATCTCCACTTGTCTCTTGCCACACTGGCCTCTCCATGACTTCACATGCACACACACATTTCCTGTTTGGAGATGGCAGAGTGCACTGAGGCCCCGGTTGCAATGGAGGAGAGCGATCATGAAGCCCTCTCCTCTTCTGATGAGCAGGACTCTGGCCCTGACTTCCCTCCACCACCACTGCACCACCACCACCACCAACCGCACACTGGCAACCATGACTTTGAACAGGTACTGGTGATGGGAACCATCAAGTTGATTTGGTATTGTTGATGAGTCTAAGTGACCATCCTCAAAAATATCCTGTTATGAACCTCCCTCCAATCATAGTGGTAAGTATCATGACTAACAAAGGACTGACTTCCATTGGTATATTGAGCAAGAACCGTGAATTAGGTCACTTCTAGAGGTCGCCAAAGCTCAGCTGACTTTTGTCATAGGATTTTCACACAGTGATTAATGGCACGCAAATGAAAACATAATGGTCCATAACTTGTTTTTACTGAGGACTTTCATTCAGGTATGTAATTATGGAGTCATCTCCCTCAGAGAGCTTATCAATTGTTCTCTCTCTATGGGAGAGATGGGCACGGCAGAAAGAGCTCAGCATGTTTATTGTAGGAACATGTTTTAAAGTACACCAAATAGTTTTCAGTTGGATTTCTTTTATCATAACGTGTGCTTCTTGATTGTTCTGGCCAATGCCCTCTGGGTGTGTTCTGGAATGAGGTGTGAGGTGAATGACACCAAGAGAATACCTTAGCTAATATCTTCTTGTTGTCCTACCGGAACGGATGTTTGTCACACACTGTTTCGGAAGTTGTTGAGCCATAATATTGAGGAACAAGATATGGGCATATAATAATGAGTGTCCACAAAGCCTTTATTCATATTTGTTTTCCATTCAGGCAGATGGCAGAGGCAGTTTCCTAGGCACAGAAAAGCTTTCTTATGTTTTTCTGTATTTCTTTACGCACAACTAATTTTTAACCAAACTTGGTGAAAAAGTTGTTAATGAAAGTCTGGCACTTCCAACAGTTAATGTGTCAGCAGGAAAAAGTCCTGAGTAAAATTAAGATGTCAGATGTCTGCGGTATTTACAGCACAAATTACCAACAGTTTAGAAGGCGTAAGTCTCAGCTATTTCTTCACTGTGCATCTTTAAAGAATATATACTGCAAGAATTCAACCTGCATTCTATGCCTCAAACAGCCTATGAACTCTGGAACAACAACAAAGCTGTCCTCATGGTGAACTCAGACGCTGTGCTTCTCCTTGGTCCCTCCGTACCCTTCCTCCTTACGTGTGGACTTCCCACCCCCTCCACCCAAACCTCCCTTTCTCGTGTACCTCTGCCCGCTCCTTCCGCGATGCCTCGCCCGTCCGTCCTCTTCCCCTCACACCCCCTCGCAGCCGTCGAGTCCTTCTGAGGACTATGAGCTGGAGAGCATCATGGCGGGCCACCACCTACCCCATCCCAACCAGGAGGGGCCCCATGACCACGTGGGCCCCCACTATGACCACGTGGGCCCCCGCCACTGCATCGACCTCTGCGACGCAGGCAGGGAATGTGAGGGCCTGGATCGTCCGCACACCCCTTCGTACCTGCGTCCCCCCGTGGCGGGCAGCTCCCAGTCAGACTCGGGCTCCAGCCCCGTGTTGTCGTACGATGGGGGGGCGGACTTTGACTTGCCGTCCCCTAACTGCCCCTGCAGGCCCAAGAGCCCCTGGAACCGATTTGACCCCTATGAGTCTACTGAGGTAACTCCAGAGAGATGGAGGTTGAGACTCAGAAACTGTGTATGTGTATGTGTTGTGTGGGTGTGGGTGTGGGTGTGGGTGTGGGTGGCTGTGGAGGCTGACCTAGTTTGAGAACTTGGGGTTGCTTGCATTCATTCAGCTTGAGTGAAATTGGTTGTGATTGGTCGATAATGTAGGGGACGCCATGACTGTCTTTTGGATGTCGTTGCACATGTCAACACCGATGTCACACTTGGCAGGCTGACGTTGATTGTTTGAACATGAATATCGTACGATACATGAGATGTCATTGATCCTATAATAGATTATATGTTATATATTTGTGTACATTGTATTTATATTATGTTAGATGTTCTCAATGTGTTTTTTTTCCTTTCAAGGATCAAGACAAAGAATATGTGGGTTTCGCCACTCTGCCAAACCAGGTGCACCGCAAATCCGTCAAGAAGGGCTTTGACTTTACCCTCATGGTTGCAGGTCAGTAATGGCGAATGCTCAGGTCTTCTAATGATATCTAGAGGGACTGAAACAGGTCTGTATTGACGTGTTGTTTCCTCCCCCCTGAAGGAGAGTCAGGCCTGGGTAAGTCTACCCTGGTCAACAGCCTCTTCCTCACAGACCTCTATAAGGACAGGAGGCTGCTGAACGCCGAAGGTGAGACGGTGATAAGAACGAGTGACAGGCTTTGGTTGATTTTCATGCTTATTACAGTGATGTTTAATGTGCTGTGTTTCATACCCTGTGACTGTTTGATTGATCAGATTGATCACTTAAACGTAACGTTCACTCATTCTTTGTGCCATGACCAAAGAGCGAATCACGCAGACGGTAGAGATAACCAAGCACACCGTGGACATAGAGGAGAAAGGAGTCAAGCTGAAGCTCACTATAGTGGACACTCCAGGCTTTGGGGACGCTGTGAACAACACAGAATGGTAACTGTCATGTACCACACTTACGATGAACAAGATATCCCAACACCTATGGAAATATCAATGTAACGTCTAAACAAAGATGATCATTCTGTTCAAAGATAATAAGAATTGTGTTTTTCTTTGTGGTGAGCTTGACGGTGGTGTGCCTCTGTTTATTTGTGACTGTTTCAGCTGGAAGCCAGTGGCCGACTACATTGACCAGCAGTTTGAGCAGTACTTCAGGGACGAGAGCGGCCTGAACCGCAAGAACATCCAGGACAACCGGGTGCACTGCTGCCTGTATTTTATCTCACCGTTTGGACACGGGTATGACACGGTTGTTCTTCTTCCTTCTTCTTCTCTATTCCACTTTTACTTCCTCCACTTTGCAACACTGAGACAGAGCTTTGCAAATGCCGGATCTACATTAGGGCACGGACATGCAGAGGAAAGGGGTCGACGCTGCAACACGTCGACTTGGTCATCAAGGCGAAAACCAATTTTCCGAGTACATCCACTTAAAGAGTACATCTGCTTGAAGACTATATGACTATATACTATACTATATTCCTTACAAGTGTTTATCCGGCAAAGTCATCACAATATTTAATCTTGAATACATCTAATGTATATGTTGTCGCAGTGTTCCACAGTAAAGCAATCGGGCACATTAATTGTTAATGCAGCAGCTGGCTTTTTTTTGTTTTTCTCTGTGGACTTGCGTTAGCTTCATTGGGCGAAAAATAAAAATTGGTCAGTTGCAGTATTCATTTGAAGAGTGCTGACATTGTATTTTCTGGTGCATTCAGGCATGTAATTAGTGAACCTGCACTTTGACATTATATGTGACTAAAGCATAAAACTGTCACAATAAAATGGAAAGAGCTCCCTCTGTTGACCAGTTTAAGTTACTACCAGTTACAGACCAAAAACAGGTCTTCATCTGCACCAATGTCCCAATGTACTCCTGTAGTAGTCAACTGGATCCTTAGCATTTCTTGCAGGGATATTCGCTTGGACTCAACCAAAGATTGTGCTGTGTTTATTTTTAGTTTGCGTCCTCTGGATGTGGAGTTCATGAAAGCTCTCCATGAAAAGGTCAACATCGTCCCCGTCTTGGCCAAAGCCGACACGCTCACCCCGATGGAGGTCCGGAGAAAGAAAATCAAGGCAAGGCTTTATCTCCCTTCTACAGAAAAATCACATTATCATCCCCATGTACACGCTTCCCTAATACCAACCCTCCGTGTGGCGGGGTCGTTGCGGGCAGATCCGAGAGGAGATTGAGCAGTACGGCATCAAGATCTACCAGTTCCCCGACTGTGACTCTGATGAGGACGAAGACTTCAAGCAGCAGGACCAGGAGCTGAAAGTGAGTGAGGCTGAACGGGGCTGCTGCAGTGTTACACTGCACTCTGTACCGCATCGTAATCACACCAACATCATCACAGTACACAGGGGGGGGGGGGGGGGCGAGTCTGGTGGGTTGAATATCAGCAAAAAGGTACAGGTTTGATTCCCTTGTCCACAGGGACCTGCCTGTAGGTGATCTGGATTAAAGCGTCTGTGAGATTCAAGACTCAAGATAATTTATAGTCACATATCATAAACAAGTATAAGGGAGTACAATTCTTTGGTTCTGGCTCCTCTGCCTAGCAGCAGCAAACAAATCTTCTTTAGAACACACAACTATAAATGTAATAATAATAGAATAGCAGCAATATTAAAAATTTAATTAAGAAAAAATACTCTCATATAAACCAGGCAGCAGGCCACAGGCCGTTAGAGTCCACTGTTCATGACTTAATGGTGAATATCCATCGCCCCCCCTCGTCCCCCAGGACAGCATTCCGTTTGCTGTGATCGGCAGCAACACGGTGGTGGAGGCCAAGGGCAAGAGGGTGCGTGGGCGCCTGTACCCGTGGGGTATCGTTGAAGGTGAGGAAACGATGAGCCCTGTGGGGAAAAATACTTTTTTTGCTCCATCCTGACGTGGTCTCAATATGTTGAATATGTTGATTCACGTTGGCCTTGTTGCTTTTTCAATCTTGTTGAAGACATTTTGGAATCGATCTATCTAATCCAGCAGTGTAGGCAGTGGTTCCTTGTGCTCCCTCACTCACAGTGCTCATGTAGGATTTCCCAAAGGCCTGTTTTAATTAAGATGGCCAAGGGGCAAAACCCAATCAAAATCAAGCAGCCACCCTTGTCCTGTAAGTGTGAAGGTGTAAATGCGTGGCTCTCCCCCTCTCCCCCTCTCTCTCCCTGGCTCCTTGTTCTGGCAGTGGAGAACCAGTCCCACTGTGACTTCATCAAGCTGCGCAACATGCTGGTTCGCACACACATGCAGGACCTGAAGGACGTGACGCGGGAGACCCACTACGAGAACTACCGGGCCCACTGCATCCAGAGCATGACCCGCATGGTAGTGAAGGAGCGCAACCGCAAGTACGCCCCCCTCCACCCCCCTCTACGGCCCCCGCTGGCCCGTCGGTCAGCACAGGACGGACGCCGGGCAGGACAGGCACACACATATTTGTGTACATTTTGTATGCAAATAATACACAATGAGCATTAAAAGCAAAACCGCTAAATCATACACTGTTCTATGGAACTCCTTTAATTTGAATTATTTATAGATCATCTTCATGTGTTTCTGGAATAGTGAGTGTGATGTAAGTCGCTCTGGATCGAGTTTAAAAGCTCCCAGTAACATATGTGATAGTTAATGTGATGTTAGTCACTCTGGGCCCCAGGTGTGTCGTTTGAAGCTCATAGTCACATGCGTTATAGTTAATGTGATGTTAGTCTCTCTGGGCACCGGGTGTGTCGTTTGAAGCTCATTCTGTGTGTCTTGCAGCAAGCTGACCAGGGAGAGCGGCACGGACTTCCCCATCCCACCAGCGGGCGGGGGGGTTGATGGCGAGACGGAGAAGCTCATCAGAGAGAAAGACGAGGAGGTACAGAACAAGGCCCCCCAAATGGACACACAGCAGCACCACCAGTCCGAGCCTCAGGTCCAATGCCCTAGCGACCAACGCGAGCCCCTGGAGGCTCGGCCCGACCAGGGTTCGAACCCGCGGCAGACTGAGAACGACATCGCTCTCTGACATGGAGGGATTTTAGCAGCCTACTTAACAATGACATGAAAAGATTCACGTCTTCCCCCTTCGTCTGTCCCCCCCTCTCTTCAAAAGTCACGGCATGCCTATTTCGAAGCCTTAAGGTTTAAAAGTGAATATTAAGTTGTTTATTATGTGCTTTTCAACATAGTCTGAAGTAAATGATGGAAACTCTATGCTCTTTTACCACACCCCCAGCCCCCCAACCCGATGCTAACCCTAATCCCGTCTAATCGTTTAAGTATATTTGCATATTGGACCGTGATAGGGTGAATTAGTGTGACATGGTATATTGTGCGGTACTGATGATGTGCCACTTGATAACAAAATGGCCCATGCATTTCATGTTTGGTCCTGAAAAATGCTCTAATCACATTTGTACCACTTTGTAGCTTTAAACCTTGCCCGAGCTGATAATATTTTGTACATTAGCAGGGAGAAACCAAAGAGTGTAGAATGAAAAATAGGAGTCTGGGATAATTAATGTTAATGTAATTATTTATAGTATTGTGAACTTTAAAGGTCCAAAGTTTAGTATTTAGAAGCAACCCGCAGTGACTGTGAGGGGGCAGATTGCAACCAACCCCCTTATTCCTCCCTTTCCAATGACTGGGGGGCTGTGCTGGCCAGTATTTCTTAAGGTTTAGTCAAGAATGAAGACACACTTATCAGTATCCCCCTCACCCGCACACTGCGCTTCGCTACACTATTTTACACTATTCAACAAGTGTGTGTGAAAGTCCATTATGAATTAATCCTCTCATTGAAATATATTTGAAAGACATTGAATATTTTTAGTGAAAGGACCGAGCATAAACTAGTCTATATGAGGGACGTCTGAAAGGGTTAAGCGTCTCAAACACACAAAAAACACCATGGTGTGTTTTGATGTGTGGGGCTCTGTATAGCCAGCAGGTGATTGCTATTGGCAGGCAACATCTCTCATTATAACACTCCTACACAACAAAGGTACTGCAAAATAATCGCCAATGGGTTGTAACAATCAGGATATGACACCCCCGTCCTACCCACAATATATTTACCCATCTGTGTTTCACGTAGAATGTCATAACTGTGAAAATCTATATTTATTTTGAATATATTTATTATTTATTTGCTTAAATAAACTATTTTATGTTTGCCTTTTTATAAGTTGTTATAAATATGAAAATTATATTTAGAAAAAGCATAGTAAACATTGATCTACGTACCCTAGAAAACCAACCAGAATTCAACTAACCAATTCATAGACAAGGATTTGGATTACTATTAAAACCTCGCTGTTTTTTCCTGTTAGTTCGACTCGTTGTTTTGCTGTTGTTACAACAATACGATCAATAATAGTTACGAAGCACTTCCGGGAAGTTGCCAAGCCCACAGCTGGAAAAAACTGGGTCAGGTGACCCCTACCAGTTTGCTGAGTAGTATTGATCAGCCATTCTCCGAACACTTCACCAAGGGGCAGATTTGCAATGACAGAGCTGTCTGTGTGGTTTCGCGTTTTGTTTTTTATACCATTGGTTGCTGTCCAATTGACATCCCAAGGCCTCATATAATGTATAATAAACTTATATTTCAACATTTAAGGGGCCCCTATGTTAAAAACATGGTTTGTATTGAGCCTCCTTCACAGATGTATGATAAACTTCCCTACCAGCCTACGCAATGGACAATACCAACTGGTTGATTGATCCATCCAACATACACTCCCATGGTTGACATCACCATCAGTGTTCAGTGTACTAACCCTAACCCCAAAAAAAAGTTGTTATAGCTTATTACCATCCAACCCGCTGGGAAAGTGGGGGTATTTTACATAAATAAGAGGGCGGTGGTTGTTTCGCTACACCGCTGGAGGCCGGAGATTGAACTGAGCGTTCTTGTGTGTGTTTCTCTCTAGCTGCGGCGGATGCAGGAGATGCTGACCAAGATACAGGAGCAGATGCACACGCAGAGAGACACATGCTAACCAGGACCACTTGAAGCTCCAGTCATCTGTGTCTCCCATCCAACGACGTTCGGGAGAGAAGACCTTCTCAACACCACATTCAGGGACAAGGGACATCTGTCCTTTGTTTTCCGTTCAGCTGTCTCCCGTTTCCTTCCATCCTCCACTCATTGCATCTGCATATCAGGGACCAGGTGAGGAGACGCAGAGAGTATGACACATTCCAGCTCATTGTAGTAAACACACACACACACACACACACACACACACACACACACACACACACACACACACACACACACACACACACAC
>JAOPJL010000053.1:13406794-13432919 GCA_027123545.1 Trisopterus esmarkii | reverse complement strand
TGTGTGTGTGTGTGTGTGTGTGTGTGTGTGTGTGTGTGTGTGTGTGTGTGTGTGTGTGTGTGTGTGTGTGTTTCCGCGTGCATGTTAGTGACTGAGTGAGTTTCAAGCTCTTATAACAATACGCAGTGGTCTTTTATAGGTCCGACTCGTGGTTTCAGTGTGAGAGCTCCACACTAGCCTGACTAGCCAAGCGGAAAAGGAATGCTCTTGATCACCTAGAGATTACCGCGGACAGCACGGGTCACATAAAGAACCAATAGTGCAAATGGCCCCATGTTTAGTATTCTGTGATATTATCAAGATTATGCATACGTCCATAAGTCCTGCTCTTTCAGTGTACCAGCCAGATATGTAGCCTGGGGTTTTAGCATATCTTTACATAAAAGTAGATATCTTAAGTGTAAAGTGAAATTCTACAGTGTATGACTTTAGTAACATCTGACTTGGGCCCACCGAGCCCATTTTCATTCCTGCTTCACAAAATAGATTTGGTTAAAAATTGACCCAAACCGCTGTCTTGTATAGAGAGGGAAAGTCTGGTAATGAACAACACAATTTCCAATCCCCCGTCTAGTATAAAGAGAGACTGTGTTGGGAGTCTGGTAATAAACAACACGATCTCCAATCCCCCGTCTAGTATAAAGAGAGACCGTGTGGGGGAGTCTGGTAACGGGAGTGTGACAGTGAACCAGCCGTACCTCGGAGCCGGTGGCCTCCATGATGCTGGGGTAGGCGCTCTCGGGGGCCCAGGAGATGCACTCCACCACATGCTCATGCTCCCTCAGCTCGGCCTTGCACTCTTTGGACGCCACAACCCACACGCGCACGGTCTGGTCGTTGGAGCAGCTGGCGATCAGCGTGCCGTCCGGGTTGGGCCGCACCATGCGCACCCACTCCCTGTGGCCGGTGAAGGTCTTCACACAGTACCTGATTTGGGGGACGGACGGACGGGGGGGGACGGGACATGAACGTTCGTCAGCACACGCTTAACGAACACTACAAGGACACTGGTATCGATTTGGCGCTCGTGGTAAGGGTAGTTTCACCAGCCACGTACCCAGTTGCGACCTCCCACATTTTGATGGTTTTGTCCCTCGAGGCGGACACTATGTGATCTCCATTGGGCATGATGGTTACAGATGAAACGTTGTGGTCGTGTCCTGCAAATATTAGACGGGGACAAAAAGAACATTGACCATCATCGGTATAAAGCTCGTGCATCAGGATGGATCATGGGAATTTGTTTTGGTGATACCGGTGATATGTGATGCGGTGATATGGCCGATTTGTCATGACTCGAGAGAGTTGTGGTAGTGTCAAATCCTAAAATCAACATACGGCAACTGTGGCTAATCAAAACTTTGCCATGCCTCGCATGAGAAGCGCTGCAGCAGTGTCATACACAACAATGATGAAACATAATTTCACAAATAATTCCCAAACACTAAAACAAGCCCTAAACGACCAACCATGAGTTTAAGTGATGCTGTACGTATTTAACTTCAACTTTGAGTATGTAAGAATAGAGGATCACCAATGAAACAAACTACAATTTGGTTCAAGTATATTATAAATTCCACCCAAAAGTGATTTCAACTGTATGGTATTATTGTCTAGAATGTCGAACCAATTAATAAAGAGCCACATTGCTGGGGGTAACTAGATACTGAAGGGAAGAAGAGAAGGCTAATTACCTAGAATCAGGAAGTGTTTGAGCTGCTAAGCACAGTAAGGCCAATGGTAAAGAGAGTCTCTGAGGAAAAGGTCAATACTGTGAGTGTGTGTGTGTGCGTGTGTGTTTTTGCATGTGTGCTTTATGGAGGGGTTCTACTGGGCTGCAATAAAGTCTGGCAGCTATAACAGAAAAAATAATGTGGTGCTGAAGAGGATAATTAAACTGCTCTCCAAGTCTGTACTAATCTTCTACATGGAATCAGTTATCCTGGTAAGCACAGGGAGTGTGTGAAACACGAGATATTAAAATGGCTGGGTATGCATGGAGAAAATAGAAGAATGGAAAAAAGGGAATCTATTAGGATGGGATAGAAACAAGGAAATAAGCTCAACCGCTTGCCCAAAACCGTCAGCATAATACACTAGCCACATACACACTCACACCTTAATACAAACGTCAGGGTTAACAACTCCTTTGCAGATTTTAGATCTAGCCCGTTTCATTGAGTGTCTAAATAATGGGATTGGAGCACATGCTGTACCACACATTCCGTATCACACATGCTGTACCACACATGCTGAAGGGGAAGTGGGGATTTCTCTAGACAGCTTAGACAGAAATATCACTCCGAGGAGGCTCTCCCTATCAGTACAGCCCGGGGTAACGTCTACAATTAGTACAGTTGTAATTTACATTGCAATTAGGGTTGAAAGGAGGATTGGGGAGGACATGGCACACTATAGTCTCAGCTGAGGAAGATTGAGATAAGCTACATAAAAAAATTCTCTCTTGTCCACTTAACATTTAATATGGCACATTAGGATATCCCAAAGAGAGGATTCTGTAAATGGGTGAGGTATTTCAGAGCAGGAGAAACACACGCTGACAGTTGGGGCTGTCTTGATTTGGAGACCTTTCAGATTTTTGTAGCCTGGCATCCCCAGATCAATTGGCAAATGTATTAGTCTGGAACCTGTCAGTACATTTTAGATTGGCAAGGGACGTTATCAATGGGCACAGATAAAATTACTCTAGATGCAATTGGTTAGCCCTACAACCAATCAGAGCAACAATACAATGTTCAGTGGAATCAGTGGAAGCCACCTTGGTGGTTTATGAAAATGCAACAACGGCGCTCCGAAAACTATCTGAACGTGAAGGGGGCTGGACGCATGTGCCAGAGTAAATACAGCATGAGCTTGCGGAATCAACTGGTTCCCTTGTTGTTGTTGTTCTTGTTGATCATCGTGGGATAACAACGTGATAATAAACAGTGACACACTGAGACCCAACAACCAATAATTCCAACTTAGAAACTCGAAAAATTACCATGGCATGTCTAATAACATATTTAGTGAGAGAATTGATTCTACTCTTACGAGTACAATATTACAAAAAAATGCAAAGCAATATAGCCATCTTTCCAACAAAAATGTACAAGGCTAGAGGTTTTTGAACATCATGTTTTTTTCCTCTAAAACTGTATGCAATGAACAATAATGAATAACGTCTGCAGTACAGCAGACATAATTCACAGAAGAGATGGATCTTCAAGAGAACCCATCAGGCTCTTACCATGCATGGTCCTGATGCACTCAAAGCCTTGGAAGTCCCACAACTTTATGGTCATGTCCGCAGAACAGGATGCTAGAAGTTTGCCAGTCTGGTCGAAGGAGATGTCCTGCACAGAGTCTGTGTGCCCCTTGAGTGTGCGTTCAAAGTCACCGGTCTCGTAGTCCCAGACCTAGTGGAGGACACCAGACTGTTAGAAAAGGGTCCAAGATATATACTCCCACTCCAATTAAGGGGGAAAAAGCAGAAGTACAATATTTGTTGTTCCGATTGGTATGAAGAATAAGCACACACAAGCACATCTAAATATCACATCATCTGTGACTGTGTACACATGCATGCGTGTACACAGTCACAGATTATGTGATGTATAGGGATATTTTACCATCTGTGACATGCATTATTTCCTGGTGTAGAGAAACATGGCAGGGAAATAAAAAATGCCCTGCCTTGAAAAAATAAATAAAAACATTTCAACATAATAATGGTCAAACATTTCTGTTAATGAAAAACACTGGGGTTTTGAAAGACATGAGAATTTAATATAGGGTTTACAGTAATTGCAATCTGAATGTGATAGACTGTAATAGTAAGGAGCCACCTGATGTTAATGTTCGCCTGGCTTTCAGGCAGACAGACGGCTTGCCGTGCAGGATTAAGCCCTTTGTGGTCTATGCTGGGGTGGGGGTATTTAGACAAGCTGTGATCGGAGACACCAAGGATCCTACCATCTGAATGGGGATTTCCTTGCTACCAAGCCCCACTCCTTTTGGATTTGCATCTCATTGGGGGATTCCTGCCAACTCCTAGTCTTGATATAGTGGCAGTGAGCTACCAAACACACGTTATGACAGTATAGGATGTCCAGAGCAGTAATGGATGTTTCACATTTTTTCATTGACAAAATGACAGCAGCTCCAGTCTTTCAAATACCTCACATTTACAGAATTGATGAGGAAAAAATGAGGCAATAAAAGAGGGCACAGAGTGGCATGATGATGGATTTAAATCAAAATGCTCATTGTTCAATATTCTTGAACTGCTATGGAGCTGAATAAATAATTCTCAACCAATAACAATTAGTTCTGACGCAAAGTGCCAAGTACTCGTAGCAGATGTTCAGAACCCAGACGTCATGTGACTGGGTGGGAATGTGGTTGTGCAGCTCCATCAAAGAAGAGACGCATGCACAAATGTCAAGATGAAATATGTTCACCAGAATGAAGGTGTGACCTCGAATCTTCGACGCTTCTAATTGTCCGACAGATGGACAGCTAGTCTACATGATAGTTGACAATTACACCAAAGATTTCATGGAATACATTTGTGGGGGTTTGCCTGCATTTTGTGGTGTTGCGGTTTTTCTTTCCAAAAAAGCTCTGTTGCTTGGTAACCCTTTTGTGTAATGGAAGTCATCAATCTGTGTTTTTTTCAAGAAGATTGCATCCAAAAGACCAGTAGTCTCGAAGGATACACACTGTCAGGAAGAAAACTTCTCAAAATTGGAAGCATTTCAAAACTTTATTTGTTTGTCTAGGCGGTCCTTTAGTGGCGGCGCTGTGCGTGAACCCCGCAACAGTCCTCACAATGTATGCGTCATTGAGCTGCATATGTATAGTAACATGATGCTCATGGTTCTGGTGTGGCAAATCATATCCGACTATGCAAAATCTCAGTTAGAGATTTTGCAGCCACAGCAAGCAGGAGATCCAGTGATGGGATGAACCTTTGACCGGACATAATAATCAAAGTCCACCTCCAAGAGGTTGAGCAGAGGTGTTGAGGCAGCAGGGTATAGGGATAGATCAAGACGGAAGCCGTCCATCCAAAAACAAATAGTGTATAAAAAAAAGTGACAACGTTAAAGCAACCAAGACCTCACCTTTATTGTGGCGTCTTCAGAGGCGGACACCATGACGCTGAACACAGGGTGGAAGATGACCCGGGTGACGGGGCTGCGGTGGCCGCTGAGGGCGTACTTCTCTGGCGGGCGAGGGATCCACTCTTTGGGGTCCCGTTTCTGAGTGACCGGACCGCCCAGGGTGATCTCCTCCTTGGCCTCGTTCAGCTTGGACTCCAGCTCCATCACCTGCGGCCGCACACACAGCACGTCAGCACAGAGACACCGCTGGGTAGCTTTGATTCAACTAGGTGCAACGCACACGCACCGCAAAGAGCCTTCTCCACTTTCATTGTTCTAAACAGGCTTAAAGCTGTCCATTTTATGTAACTGGCAGGGTCATGTTAGTGTTAAGTGTTAAGACATGTTAATATGTTGCAAGAGTCCCAGATGGTTCTTCATACTACACCCCTCCAACTGTACGTACTGAAGTACTGTATTCGTAACAGTCCCAGATGGTTCTTCATACTACACCCCTTCAATTGTACGTACTGAAGCACTGTATTTGTAACAGTCCCAGATGGTTCACCAGACTACACCCCTTCAACTGTTGGTACTGAAGCACTGTATTTGTAACAGTCCCAGATGGTTAATGTCACCATTAGCACAGGAGGGAGAGGAAGGGTACAAACCTTCTTCTGTAATCTGATGACTGAGGTCCATTTCTTTTCCAATAGGCCTGCATACTTTTTATCCAATTCTTCGTTCTGTGGAGAGTGGAGGGCACAGAGTCAGGACAGACAGGCAAGGAAAGCCAATCACATCACTGGGTTTAGCCTTAGCACCGTGAGGAGGGGGCCGGGGGGCCGGGCTCCATGCAGTCTTTGGCTAGACTCATAATTAACCTGGCCAACCATGATTGCTAGAAGGACCTAACAACCTTCAGCTACACGCACACACTCCTATTCTTAATCCCTGTCATGCAAGATAATCTCCTACAAACATGGAAGGTCTAAGCGGTTTATGGTCACCTAACCAGAATTGGGGGAAACTAGGGCCAGAACAAAACTTTTTTTTATATATCACAATTATAAAAAACAAGATTTTTTATAATTACAGTAAATATTTCCTAATTTTGTAATGGAAAATGTATGAAGAATTTATGTAAATTTATAAATGATGGTTATATTTCTATAACAGTCTCAGCTATCAAAATGAGAGCATGTCAGTCCAATGCCAGTCACAAGTTTTCCACTTTCCAGACCACAGTCTTTTTTGTGGCTCATTCGTAAGATACAGCAAAAAATCTTCTGTGGCCTTTGATCCAATCTATTCTCTGCTACTCCCTACAGAAACCTAACCAACAGATTGCCAGAAATAGCTTGGCGTGTTGCCATCATGGGAGGTGAGAATGAGTAATTATTATTATTTTTTTAACTTTGGGACATGCCAATTTCTTCTGGGCATGGTGTATGGACTTGTTTATTCAAATCTTAAATGGCATTTAGCATATAAAATGTAAATTAACAAAGCATACAAAAGGCCGGATTGTGGGCGTTCATAATAGTCAACCACACCATGACCCTCACATTGTAAGATAGCCCAAAAAGGAATGTAGGACAGAACAGGCAGTGGTGCAGTCATGGTGCAACTCTGCCATCTGCGTGGCCTCTCTGCCCATTAGGTCAACAGATCCGGTCTGTGCAGCGCACGTACAAACACAATTATGTTACAAATGTGTCTGCTTTTGCTGCACTATAGCAGGACAAGACTATGATACCCCAAAACCATTATTCTCTTATCTTCAAAAATCTGGTAGCAAAGTGCTGCTTGGTACCAATTGCCTAAAACCCATACAAGAGGGCCGAAACCCATACACAAGGGCCAGACCTACCCTCGGCAGAGCACCCCTCCACGATAATGTGACAGGGTGCTAAACATTGCCACAATAAAAAGGTCCTTAATGAATGGGTATAAAAGGCGGTGGGCTTTTAGCATGCTACTGCTTAGGTGGGCAGTAGGACACGCGTGGCACTTTTGGTCATGAATTATTCAGTTGATTTCCAAGGGATGCTACAGAATAAGCCACTTTATATAATCTACAGTATATTTTAGCCAAGAGGAAATGTAACATTCAATTCCACAGCCAGCTCCCTGAAATGTTACCTATAAAGCAATGTTTTTAATTAATATTAAACACCATTTAATAGCATCTTTGTTAGACATCTTGTCAAATAGAACACCTTCGTTAAGCTTACAAGTTTCCGTATAGATGGGTTAATTAAAAAAGGCAAAATAAAGTGCACATCAATGCACTATATCTAGATGAATGAGTCCCTCGTCTACTTACCATATCTAGTTCAGCCTCCTTCTTGAAGGTGGAATATGCTTCTTCATAACCATTGGAACGCAGGTAGTCAGCTATTGCACGATTTCTGGAAATGTTAGAAAACGATAACAATTAGTCTGGCTGATTAGCAGACAAGATATGTTAAGCACAATGACAAGCAATCTGCTTACGCAGTGAAACAAAAGACAGAAAAAGAGCATGCATGGAAATGTGTCAGACAAAGGGAATTAAATGATTCAACTTTTGCTACACATTCAGAAGGAATAATCACATCCCCCCCCACACAGTTAGTCTCAGACACAATACGAGACTGCAGTTCACAGTGTGCCTCTTACATTTCCCCCCTGCACACACCCTCCCACACACCTCTTCACATTTGACACAGATAGAGCGCACATCTGTCTGAGCTCTATAATGAGATAACATGGCTGTGGGCAAATAATGGAAATGGATGACTCCCTGTGGTGGAGATATTGGGATACTGATAGGCAGTGCAAAGCCCAGGCAGTCTTAATTCCACAAATAAAGACTGACAAAGAAAAATGGTGGTAAGTCTACTCAGTTAACATTAGCTGCTCTACCAAGAACACAGCATGTGAGGCCACAGCCAAATAAGACCATGCTGTTTTTTTTTTTTGATATGATGGCTGAGGTGAAAGCCATTTGTGCATATGGTCTTTTCCAGAGATGTTTGGGCTTGTTGAGAACACCAAAACTAGCATTCACACATTTTGCCTCAGAAGAATATTTTTAGCAAGCCTCCCACAAAAATACAATATTGAAATTAAATTTTTTTGGTGCTAGTTTCTATTTTTTGGACAAAACATAAATAAAGGCCTAATCCAAATGAGCATTAAAACGGATTAAATTTAATATGTCAATCAACACAGTTCCAATTGCATCGCTATTGTAAAGCGACGGTGTGTGTGTGTGTGTGTGACTGAGGAAAGTGTGCTGCCGAGCCTGAGAAGAGAAGCCTGGGATCACGTGATAATCTCCCTGCACGTCTTTACAGAGCACACACCTTGAAGGGGGATCAGCAGTCACCGGAGGCTAGCCATTCCATGAGGTTTTAACATGGTGACTGTGTTTAAACCGAGAGAAACTGATGAGATAGGGACAAAAGCACACCAGTGGCTGAACACTGAGGTGGCATTGAGAATACGAGAGAGATATCCAGATAGAGAGCACAAAGGGCTAGTCGAGCAAGAAGAGGAGAGCCCATCCTGCCTTTTCCTGGCTTTGTCTGCTGCTGGCTTGTTTACGACCACAGCCTCGTTGCTTGTGTCAGGTTTCATTCCATGTTGAAGTGACGGGGTAACCCTGTAACATCTGGCCTCTCCAAAAATAAAAGGATCATTCACGGCCAAGACCGTGAATAGGAAATAAGGAATGATGAAATAAAAAGATTTGCAAGAGAATACAGATGAAGGTGTGAAGCCCTTTGCCCTCTATTCTCTCCCCTTCCTGAAGGCCCCTCATGACAGGAGCAGCCCGATTACAGCTCAAGGTTAGCGGGAGGTTATCGGGTCTGTGACAGCCTGTCTGTCGCGGGTCGGGGGGAGGGGGGGGAGAAGAGGAGAAAAGCAAACAGCGATGTGTGAGGTGAGTACTATTTATGGAAGTGTGTAATAATGAGGTAGAAATGTGGGGAGAGAGGAAAGCTTTGTGAAGTGCTGAGGTTTGTGTCCTTCCACAGTGTGAGATGACAGCCAAGATAGTGTGCCAATCTGTAGGCTAGGCCAGACAAGAAGATGGCTGAGCGCGATGCTACACCTATCCCAACTGTCAAAAACCTCAAATTAGACACACATGTACGCAACAAAAGTCTTCTACCCAGCCAAACAAACACAAATGTCAATGTTTGGGGCTCAAAATGTGTGACAACTTTTTAGCTTCCTCAGTTAGAAAGCATACACATTCAATATGAGACATTTAAAAAGGAAGGATCTATTTACAGTCACCCAAATCCTGGACTACTAGCAAGCCAACTTGTTTTGCATTTACTTATACCAGTTGTGTCTCCAGTTAATATGGAAAAATGGGATTAAAAAATGCGTTCTGGAAAATATGTTTTGCTGAGGTTACATGTTGAAGGCTAAGCAGCAGATAAGTACATTTTTCTAGGAGAATCACCGCAGACCATTTCATATATTTATTTTAAGAAAAAATATATATGGAAAAAAAATGTGAATTAAACAATTGTCATTTCCTTAACATTAATCTCCACTCAAGACACATGACATAATTGTTTTCAAATTAAAAGAGAAATGAGGCAAATAAAAACAATTCAGGCCATCATGTTCATGATGTATATCAAGAGTTTCCAAATAGAAGGTAAATGGTAAATGAAGGTGCAGAAAGAGTGGGCCCAGCGGTATCCATGGCGACAGGGAGCCCACAGCTAGAGGACGTGATTGGGAGATGGGAGAGGTGTGGCATTGAGGAGGGGCAGCATAGAAGCAGCCAGAGACTGCATAACTCAGAACATATACAGTGGTATTAAACCTGGCCAGCCTTACTGTGTTCAAAAGGAAACATTGTGCAAGAAGGAAGATAACTTTGCAATAAGAAAACGTATTACCTGCTGCAATATAACCCTGGATAATCTAATGTATTTAAATGCCCAATGTTATAGCCAGCAGGTTTCAAACCCTACTCCCCACACTGCAGAATAGTGCTGTCCAGCAACTTCAAAATGGAGAGCCACTGTCTCATGGATGACAAACACTGAGGAAAAGGGAAGTAAAGGGAGGAGAGAGTGAGCTCATCCGTTAAGGAGAGTGACAAATGAAGAACTAGTGCACTAGCCAACACTGACATCACTTCTCACACACACACACTTAGACTTTAAACTGCAAAAGGGAAAGCGATGTTTAGCATGCAACCAGATTAAGGAATTAGATAATGTACAGCTCAAAGTACAAAGTCATTATTAAAGATAAACTGTATCTACTGCAGATCTAAAACGCATATGTTTAAGATACCTGTCAACACTCATCTGGGTATACCAGTAGAAAAGGATAGCCATGTGATCAACTTAGAGCAACAGGCCTACATGTTGATAACCAAGTAGAACTAACAAATTAGTTTGTATCTTGCTTATGCCTTCACATTTACATTTCATTGACCCATGCCTGTTAATGATGACCTATACATGACATATGCTAATGAAAAATATGTATAATATATATATATGTATTTATCTTGTTTGGTTCCGGGATACCCGCCAGAACCCTGCACAAATTAAACTAAGAGCACTACAGTCAATCAAAAACTGGATTGGACTGTGAGAAAAAAATGTTATGCACACGTACAGCACATAACTCTATGTAGCTCTGTAGCTTAATTGGTAGAGTGTGGTGTTAACACAGACAGATCAGCATTTCCACAACCCATGCCAAGAACGTATGCATGGTATTGTAAGACCCTTTGGAGCAAGGAATCCAGCTCCGATATATCTCAACGAGTCTTATGTGGATCTAAATGTCGCTCAGACTGTGCCTGTAGTTATTTCACACCCTGGCATGTTACATCCTTTTTTACCAAGGAAAGGAAATGCAGAGGGAATTTAAATACTTCTGTATGACAAACGAAAAGTGATTATTTCCTAAAAAGCCTCCCAAGTTCCACGTCTGAATTGGGTTTGAGAAAGCAGCAATGGACCTGACTGTTTTGGAGCCAAATGGTGGTTACAATGAGGTACTTCTGGCAGTGCCTCTATGATGGCACATCACTAGAGTAACAAATGCTGTCTCGATTACAAGAAACGTTACACCAGTGTGATTTATTTGAATTTTATTCTAGGGTTTGGATACCAAAACAATTTGAATCGTGAATGGTCAAGACATTATTGATGGTCTCTTTGATGTCTCAACCATATTGTAAAGCAGCATGAATAGATGTGTCTATTTAGGCCTTATATAATGCACAGCCGTGTTTGTTGGTTGGTCGAATACTGCATAGAGTGCTTGTAGAACACACAAGTGCAAATTACTCGGGGGGGGGGTACTAGACAGAAATATCTACTTTAGTAGTCTATATAAAGAAAATAACAATGAAGAACAATCATATACAAATACAGAATTGCCTCATACTAAAAATCAATGCCTTGTATGTGTACTGGGAATTATTTGGAAGAAACCCTAAGACCCAGGACAGACAATGAAACCATGTGCTTCCATCCGTCTGTCACGCAGGAGGCAAGATTTGAGGCATCCTGCTGATTGGACCCCCTGCTGATACATACTGGTGCTTTCTATACACACTGTAGCTATGGTGCCACTGACAAACACTCTATACATCTCCATCTGCCTGGAAACCATTCTCTCAATTCAAGCCCAGCCACGCCCATGCACCACTCTCAGTCCAAGCTAGGGTTACTTTCCTATTCATTGAGGCTAAAGACATTAATTAACACTCATAGGAGCTTCAAATATGACTAAATTGAGAAAAAATATACAAGGAAATAAAACAAAATCAAAAAATTATAATTAAATAAGCATAATACAGTTATATAAAAAAGGAGTATGACAAATTCCATTGTCTCGGATATGGAATGGGAGCTTTGTTTGCTCTGCAAATCCAGTTTGTCCATAATACTATAATGCAACTACTGGCCAACTCAATCACTACTGACCACCACTACCACATGGTCTGGCATTCATTGTGTTTGTCGTGACATTCACAGCCAGAGGAACATGAAAGCAGACAAAGTTACATGGCCCTTTTATCTGAAGACATAGAAAATGTCTACAGCAAAGGCCAACTGCACATGGGTGTCCACAGGCAGAGGATGGTTTGTGTTCTGGGTCTATTTTTGTCAAATGCCTGCAGAGAAGAAGCATCCCCTGACCCTGAAAAGGAACAGAGATGTGCTTTTCATTAGATGTGCTCAGAAAAGTAAGGCTTGTTTTGAAGATGCTGCGCAATCACAGCATCTGACTACAGTGCTGATGGGGCCAGTAAAAGAGACAAGACTGCTCTGTTTGGAACAGCAAGTTTATCTAACAAGGTTCTACTTGTGAGAGACGATTACAATGCCAATCCTGCTCCAAATATTAAGTTCAATTTCATAAGTGCCTTTAAATGTATGAAGAGACTGTTCGCAACCAAAATAACAAATATGTTGATCCCGAGTTTTTTAAGATTTATTTTTGCATGTTTATGCTTGAATCCTAACAGATACAGTGAGAGGTAGACAGTATGGGAGAGAGAGAAGCAGCAAATGACCACGGGTTAGAATCAAACCCGGGTCAATGCCCTAAGGACTGACCCTTAATGGTATGCTATCTACCCGCTGAGCCCCTGATCCCTACTTCTTACTTTTTTTAAATTTGCATCAATTTAATTCACCAAATTCAAGAAATGGTGGCCTTCACACTTGAGATGCAGCTCATATGTGTGCAGAACAGTGTTTGGTGACTTGAGAACATAGGTGTTGACATCTCAACCATCTGTTCCTTGCGTGTGTTGTATAATATTAGAAATATTATTATACTTCATGCATAGTGTAAAAAATATTCCTCTTAATATCCACTATACTCCATGAGGAGCATACTGGGAAGACTAAAGATTAGGCTTTTGTAGTTGGGTACAAAATAGATATCGGAAGCAAAACTGCCCTGAAAAACCCCTAGATTCAGTTTATTGCCGTATCTGGGACCACAGAGGTAGATGGTGGCAGCACTAATAGGCAGCCCCAACAAATGGAATGCAATGAATTCCTGATCATGGCTCACATGGTGTGCTGGTCTTACACTATGTTCCTGTACACCATGGGGCAAGAGCATTATGCAACAAAGAAACGAGAAGCTTGTTTGACAGGGAGCACACAGGCATCAGCATTCCAACAGAACTTGCCATTCCGACAGCCGGAATCCAAGAAACACATCGGAGAAAGACATTGTTGAGGAGAAGTGCCATGTCATGTCGACGAAACTGCATTTCTCAATGACATTAGCGAGCGCAAAACAGGGAGCCGAATCAAATATTAAAACATGTTGGAAATGCTCCACAGTGAATTCTATTTCACTAAATCTATACATCAACAACCTCTATAGATTGCATCTATACATTGTGTCCTCACAGACACAATGTTTAACCTGGAAAGAGATTGAAGCTCTTAAGGTCTAGAGCTCAGAGACCTACACCTTTCTCATTCTCCTACCGTCTGGCAGGAGGTAGGTAAACATTTAATCCTAGCCTCAGGAGTTAATTACATAGTTAGGAGATTAGGCAGGGCTGATTTCTAGTCCAGCTTGTGTTTTTCCCCTGCTCAATAGGAAGCATAGGTGGACCATGCTTTGTCAGAATGACTACTGCCTATGGAGACGTTACCAATATTAGAAAAACCAGGGACAGGGAATACTCGTGGACATGTACTTCATGTAGCAAGCCAAACATCTATATTCTCCCTAACCTAGCTACTGAAAAATCATAACTTCAATACATGAAATTGAGGTCTTGAAAAATATGTAACCCACAACTAAATATGCATAAAACAATGCTTGGTGTCATTTACCAGTAATCCTGAAATTCCTTAATACTTTCTAAGTCCTACTCAAAGCTGGGTATTTGTCTGCAGTACAAATTGCTCTGTATATGTAAGTAAGGAACTTGCAGAGAAATTAGCATTGCAAAAAAAATTTGCATTCTCCTTAATGATGCTGACTCATGGCTGTCACTCAATTATTTATTAAAAACGAAATACTGAGATATGCTGTTAGACTTAAAGCTTCACTTTTTAGTGGTGCTACTGTTAGGACCCCTAACAGTAGAAAATAGTTAATTTCCCACATATCCCACACTAACTTAGTTAAAATGTGAAACATGATTAACAATTCCATCATTAATGCGATTCATGGCCTCCATAGTTAAAAAAGGACAAATCAGCGTCAACACTATTCCAAAATGTCAAATGTAGGCTACTAAAGCATTCAAGACCAAAGAAACAGTCAAATGCCATGGAAAGAGAACGTTGACAGCTGTCAACACTAGCACTTGCCCATGGCTTGAACATGTAACACAAAATAAGCATAGCATTTTACCAGGTTAGAAGACTCAAGCACAAATCTGTAACACTATGAAATGTATGCTGGCACAAATACTAAAACCTAAAGCTCAGCAGAAACATTTGATATTTTTTGAGGCCTTAAGTGTTGATGTATCAGTTTAGAGACTTACAATTCATCGCGTTGCCTTTGCGAGAGCACCATGGTGTGGCAGGTTGTTATGGACAGGGGGCGAGGGTACTAGATGGGTGGGCAGGGGTACAGTTGCTCCGACCTCCTCTGTCGGGAGATGCCTTGTCCGAACGACACACGTGAAGAGGTGCTCTTGCACTCCTTAAGCAGCCCGTTGGTTAGGTCCAGTTAAAACGTTTAGCGTCCAAGAGGGGTCTGGGAAACTGCCTCCCAACCTGGTGGTGTAAGGGACAAGACGAACGGAGAGCCTGCAGACCAGTCACAAGCTGGGTCGACAGTGCATCTAAGGAGAGAAAAGAGGAGAAGACAAGTCAGTTGAGCTATACACTGGTCCACTAAGTCCAGCTACACAGAACAACATCAAATCGAGCAAAGAAGGGACTTCCATCAATTTAGGGTTTTCAAACTCATTAGACTTTCACTCAGAAAGGGAAACCAGTGGAAAGATACGGTGTGTGCGCTTGCTTTGTGTGATTCTAAGAGAAAATCATAACAGCTGTGAATGTAAAGGGAGTTTAATGATATACGATCACTAGTTAAATTATGTGAAACATGTTTACAATTGGTCCTAAGCCAGTCAATGTTACATTTTTTCTACAACATTAGTATAGCTATTATAGCCAGATGTTATTTTGGACAATAATGAAATACTAACTCATCTATAGCAAAAGTATACTACTTAATGTTTTTTTCAAATGAAAAAACAACTATTGTCTTAATTTAAATGTACACATTAAAATAAATACATTTTATCAAATCAGAACAGTGCCTGGCCATAATTATATCGTAATCAGATATATCATTTCTAGCGTTCAACAGATATATCGGCCGCTATCTACATTTTTTTACGTGTATCGCATCAGCCAATTAGTTATTTTTTTTACTTACTATTTTTTCCCAGCATGATTTACAGACAGTTCAATTTAAAAACGTTCCTTTTTTAAATTGAGACTTGTAACATTTGTTATCATTGTGTCATTTTTATGATGTAAATTGAGGGAGCAAAATCAGTATCGTCTCCAAATATCAGCTCAAGAAAATCGGTATCGGCGTATCATTCATTGGCTGATGAACAAAAATCAGTATAGGCCCTAAAAAAAATCCATTGCAGTTGATCCCTAATATTTTCCCATGGTCTGTAATGATCTGATGAACTGACATAAAATGACGTTTTGACATTGTAGGTATTGGGCACAATACCAATTTCAGCCCATGTTTATGATTTCTCAGTAAGTGAGTGTCATCACATTACATGGGTCATTATTATATCAGAATAAAACCAAGTGTATCTTTGTATATGATACAATCATGTTTTAGACAGGCTATAAACCATAAAGAGACTCACAAAGCATTTTCATTATCTTTGTTTCATGATGATACATCATATCTCATGTCAAAGAACACTTAATCATCAGCCAAGCATAGAAGCAAGTAAAACAAGAGTGTTGCAGTTGACATGAAAACACTGTCAGGTCTCTAAAGCAAGTCTCAAACATGGGCGTAAACACCCAGGAAACACTCACTGAATTGCTTGAGTCAGCTAGGCGCACACACAGGGAATACAGAATAATGGCAGATGGAATACATTTCATTTCATTTATTTGACTTCTGCATGCAAAAACAATATGAAAGATCTGTCCCATGCATCATGTTGGTCTTTGTATTCATTCAAATAGTCTGATTAAACTTAATCTCACGTTGACAGCGAGTGACACTGAGTGAGCAGCCTGTTGGAATAAGTAAAGCAAGTAGCTAGCAGTATTTGCTTATCAACAGTGGACTTGACACTACTAGGATGTAGCAGGAGAACACCTGACATCAGTCTCCCTGGAAACAAGCTGGCCACTGTACACTGTCGTCATTATCTGGTACTGTTGCTAAAGACAGTCCAATGCCAACCTGGACGATGGCGCAAGAGTCCCTGGCCCTCATGACTGAAGAACAGCCCATGTGTCATACTAGTTCAGGATTGGGTGATATAATTGGGGATCACAATGATTGGTATATATTGGTTAATATTGATAGATGGTATATGTATTGATTGATCGTATCATTCTACCTAGCAATGATGTGATGGTTTCCAATAAGTCAATAGACTAGAATAACTAGCAGGATTTCTTTTTTTTTTTTACGAGAAATTGAGTCTAGCAATGAAAGAAGTGTCTAGAGTGCTTCTACTGAAATGACCACCAAGCATTCCCCAACGGAAATGGGCATACATTCAGATCGTCTACCATATTTCTGTCTCGATAAATTGCTCTAGGCAGCTGCAATCCCTGCAGTGTTGTCTTGAAGAAAATCGCTATTGTCTCAAAGTAAGGATGTGACCATTGTCCGTCAAAAGATATGATCCTCGCTGACAGTCTTGTTGCTGTTCTATGTGCAAAGCTAAAGAGTATAAGTTAGTAGAATTAATGACTGATCAATAGTCATGGGTTGGGTTTTTGTTACACTTGTTTATCCAACTATAATATCATTTTATTTATATATATCTACACGTATATATATATATATAGCCTATATTTCATAATACAACCTCTTATAAAGGATGTACATTTGCATTATAAGATTATTCAGGATTCTTAGTATTACAAGAATCTTCTATCTCATTATAAGTCTCATTATTTATTCATAGGAACCCTATATAGAGCAGCAAGTTGTGGGTCTCCAATCTCAATATGGTTCAACTCACGTGGAATTTGGGTCAAATAGAGTCACTATGTTTCAAATACCTGGGGAATGTCATGTCAGCCGCTGACGTTTCACAATAGTGGCTGCATTTGAGGCCTCTTCAGCTAGTCTGGATTGGTTTACTGAAGCGTTGTGTACACGTCATCTGGTCATATACCCAGAGAAAATGGGTCATTCCTGGTAATAAGTTCTGTAACTTGGAGTCATTCAAAATGAATGAAGGTGCTATGTAGATGCTTTGTATGATGGGAAACCGTACAAAAAACGATCACTACAGAACTGAAACTCAATTTTGGACATTTTGTGTCCTGAAGGAGACTTTTGACAATCCTTTCAGCACATACATTGGTTATTATTAATCACATGATAGAAATGTTGATTAATCTGCTACAAATTAATCATCAGTATGTACGATATTATTCTGCTTCTTTTATTTACATGCATGCATTTTCAGCATATGCGCTATAAAAACATTTTGTACGCTCATACAAAAAGCAACATAATACATTCTTAAAGTAGGCGTTGACGGGGTAATTGACTGAGGTTCAACTGAATACCGGTATAAAAATATAATCCGTCAAAAAAGGCTAATAGACAACCGATCATATAGACAAAACTGAAAACATCTCAGAATAATATCTACTTTCTCATTGTGTTCTCAATAAGCACGAGGAGAATGGCTTAGTTTATCTCTCTAAATAAATTAACACACAAATCACTGGGGTTTACGTATCGTACCGTGAAGTCACCACTTTAATGTAGAGTACTTCTTCGTGTTGGTTTTACACAATCACTTTCGAGTAATGGACTCCAATATATCAGCTACTCCACCCAGATCATATGCGGATCAACATCCACCAAGTTGCAGTCGTGATGACAATGCTTCTGTCCCGGCTAAGGGTACTAGGTAAGCTACATGAACACCCTAAATATTATGTTCACGACCTAGGAAGAAGTATTTAATAAACTGACACCCGTCAACGATCGACAACGGTACATAATGGGCATTACTTGACATGGCTGAACATACAAGGAGAGCGTCCTACCCGACGACTGATGAACAGCTCATAGGAGCATTGTCCAAGTCACGTTACTGCCAGCATTGGATGCCATCGGGACGCTAGTCAATGACAACACATTGGCAGAGGGCAGCAATAATAGTTTACTACAACTATTTAAAAAAAAAGCCATTAAAGATGATGTACGTCCATTTAACTAATAGCCGAATAGGTACATCACCTATACGTCTAACTTACAATAATCTACAACATTGACACGACAAACACACGTTTACGTTCCCCGCAATGCAACACACACGGTTTTAGGTGGGTGTTCTGGACGGGTTGTTGTGCAGTTAGTTTTAACAGTAGTCTCCATGGACGTATCGTCGGCTCAGCCCAGCTAACATTAGCAGGCTAACACTAGCCGCTAACATTAGCAGGCTAACGGTGAAGTAACATCAGCCCGCTACCAGCCGGAGTCCCGCAACATGACACACAAGTGATGAGGACTACGATGTGGTCCCACATGATTAACGCTTAGATTATGCTCGAGGTGGAGCACACCTTCACAACACTGTCTGTGTGTTTGGACCCCCCAGAGTGGGTTGTATGTGTTGTTTCTTACAGAGATAACTTCAGACAGCGACCTGCTGCTCCTATCGGCCTGTCCGCCATTTTGAGACATAAAAGGCGGTGCAGAAACTAAACCTCCTCGTCCTGTACTCTCCTAGACTAACTCGGACCCTGTCCATGGGCCTGAGAGAGGAGTTATAACAGCTACTCACCCTATGACTCTTCCTCGGTGTCCTGAGCTGCCTCCGGTGTGAACATAACCCTACAGGGCGTCAACACGTCTCAGTGAGTGTCTCTGCAGGTCAGGATGCGTCTCGATCGTCTCTAGCTTGTTTTCCTCCCGCAGTCGCCTCACTCTCGGGCACGAGCACAGCCCGCGTTCACAAACAGTCGGGCGCATGCACCAGCTCGTGTGCACAAACCGACGGGGGCGCGCACGCCCTTGATAGCGGCTACTTTGTAATTTCCTGTGCAATATATTCAGTGTTAAATTGTGAAAATCGTCATCTAATTACAAATTCAAGAGGTTTCTTTCACAAATATTAACTCGAGATGTCTTCAAAGAGAAGAAATATCTTTCGGTGTCCACTTTGTGGTCAAATTGTGGTGAAATTACATTAATCAAATGACGACAATGTGATAAACGGGGTAAAATGTCATGAACTACAATTTATTATTTCGTTTTAATATAAAAGAATACCCAGATGAAAAATAATTGTTATTTAGTGAAAAGCAGACAAATATGTTACAGGGGAAGCAGGGTTTACACTTTGCTTATGGCTGTGTCGAAGTCTCATGGATCTATTCAAATAGTCTCAACAATTGAGAAATCATTTAAGAAAGCGTTGCTCTCTCCAGTTCAGCCACAACACGAGTGGTTGCTGAACTGGAGATATCTCGCCAATAGATCACATTATTCCAAAGGGGCCACCCCATATGGAATTGGGGAAGGACGATTGTGTGAGCCTTGAAGACACCAAATATTAAGCTAAAATTGCTTTTAATAGTAAATGTAATTACTTTACAATTAGCAAAATCCCAACATTTCCCCTCATTGTTTTTGGACAATGCAAATATTAAAACAAACATAAATTTAACTTTTTACTCTACCGTAAACATGAGTAATTATTATGCTATATTTTAAAAGGTAATCTGTTTAGGAAATAGGTTGATACAATTTCAACAAAGAACTCAGCTGTGCAACTTTGTCTCCACTTCGTACCCAAAAATCACCGTAAAAGTAGTAATTCAATGATAATTAGCCACATTCCCCACATTACTCTACTGTGACTGTTTCGGCTCAGCTGAAAGCATGTTCAACAGGTAGCAGTTTTTGGAATTTAGGATTATTTAAAAGAATCCCTACATTAGGAAAATGTGCATCAGTTTGTACTGTGGCAGCCACCTTCCACACTCAAAGAGGCGTAGCTCAAGTGCGACACCCAACGGCCGTTATTGATACGGTGGCCGTGCACATCTCAATCTTGGGAGAGAAAGTAAATGTAATGTATGACACATAAATCATACAAACTATACTACGCGATAATTTTTGAAGAGTAAGGGGTAAACAAAAATTGTAGTGAAACCACAAAGGGACATCAAACCATGAAAAGAAAAAAAGCACTCCCACCATTAAAATGGCTAATGGTTCCACCAGTTACCAAACAGGTTTCCTTCTGAAGCATACATAGGCACAATTTGTATAGAGTTGTTATTGATGCACAAATTATGTTTCAGAAGCATAATTATCTAGGAGATTACTGCAGTAACTTCACTCCCCAAACAAATAAGCTAGAACGAAAATCCAACTAGTACATCAGTTCACATTGTAGAGCAAAGAATTAAAAGTTGCACCTCTAAAACAATAATGTTCAGCACCATCTCTATTGCTTTAATCACACATGTAGACACCAGGGTGTAGAACAAAAATACACAGCAGGGGAGATCACATTGCATGTATACAAGCGCACACAAAACTATCCATCTTTTGGTACATTACATTAATGCAGCCCTTTTTAACTCACTTTCTGTGGCGTTGTGCATTGATCATATTCAAACATCACAAAATGGTGAGCAAGATGCTGCATATTAATAAGACGCTGGCATGCGTCATATTGCAATCTGTTGTGAGTTGGGTAGCGGTTTGTTTAAATGCCATAGCCAATTGTTTTCATATGCACAGCTAAGACTTCCATTTACATTTTTCCATCAGTGGTATAAAAAATAAAATGTTTGGATAGTCATGGCTCACTTGATGCTTATCCAAGCTATTCAGCAGCAAAGATCACAACCTCATGACCAAGAAATTGGACCAAACAAACAAAGTCACACACAAACATACATGCACAAATTATCAAGGTGGAAAAATATGATTGAATATAGCTAGGACAAGATATATACTGTTCTGGCCTACACTGGACGTTTTCAAATTCGAGTTGCTGTTACTTACACATGTTCGACTGGTATTTCGAAAACGGCCTTGGTAACAAATTAACCAATACTCAACCTAAAAGGGTTTCTCCCCTTTTAGTAAAAAAAAAGAAAGAAAATAAACAAATTAACCTAGTGAGCAAATTAATAATTAGAACAATTAAACCTGCACCGTGCTTCTGCCGAGAAAAAGGGACCATAAGACACCAAACTAGCTGTGATGAAAAGACAGAAAAGCTAAGTGACGAAGTATGTAGCAATGAGAAATGACAACTACAAAACCAATAAAGTCCACAAGGTCTAAATGACGGAGGGAAAATCGTCAGGAGACCAACAGCAGGAGGGAGTTTACGTTCCAAAGTCCCTCAAGATAAATCTAAAATGTATCAACCTTGTTCTGGTCTTAGTGCACAGTAGAATTTACCCCTGAGTTCTAAGGACGGCTCTGGTGCTGTGTGTTCTGCAGCACCATTGGGGATGGCCACAGTGTTTTGAGCAGATTGAGAATGAACGGCTGTTCCAAGAGTGTTCTTGGGTTTTGAGGGTCACGGGGAGCGACAAGAGCCAAAATGGAGGAGTATTTTGGGGGTATGGTACAGTGGATAAGGCTCTGGTATACAATGTCATGGTCATTCTTGGTCTCCTTCTCTGGCCACATACTCTTTGCGGCACGCACATATACATGCGCACACGCGCACACATACAGAAACACAGCAAGCAGCAGATAGTTGAATGACCTTTGTTCTGAGGATTCATCACCTTTTTATGGGCCAAGGAGAGTATTCAGATTGCACATTATTACATAAATTCTACACAATTATTATCTATTTAATTTCCCATTCCTTCCTACCTTGTAGGAAGTGTATTGTCTGTATTGCCCAACCTTAAACTTTACACAGTTTATACAGATTTGTCCACTGCCCCAGACAACAATCCACCCTCCCCCTCCTCCCATTTATTTTCATTATTGATTTGGACTGCTCAGTTCTCAGGTCCTCAGGCTCAATTACATTTCTGTGGCATTACAGCCTCCCAAACCAGCAGAAAGCAGCTTCGCTTTGGGCTTTCCAACATTAATCAATAGGAATCTTGTCATCCAGCTCCAGGAGGCTGTCTGCCGTTTGCTCCTCCAACTTCCCTGAATCCTGCAGCTGCTGCCGTCTCTGGACCTCCGCCTTCAGGGTTTCCAGGTCCTTTTGGCTGGAAGGTGAATTACACAGAGCATTGCTGCAATTTTATCAAGGGCTGGTAGAGATGCGAACATAATAGTGGAATCAAAAAGGTAATCAAGCAAAAGATTTCTAGAAACCAAAGTAGATTAAAATCTTCTCTCAACATACCTGAGGGGTATGAAGATGATGCCGTTGATGATATTAAGCTGTTCCAGAACACTGGCCATGCTGGGAGCGGTGAACTGGAAAACGAGAAACGACAACAGCACAAAAATAAAATGAGACCTTGCCTAATTAGCCTCACAGACACCTGCCTCGCCACCCTCCCTGAAATCACGATGTCGCAACAGCTCTGATGCGTAGTGCAGCACAGCACAGTTCTTAATTGGTTCACCTTGAGAGGCGTGATGCTGGCATTTGAGCCATTCTTGTAGATCTCGTTCATGGTCCTCTGCAGAGCCACAGCCTGCTGGGTGAGATACTTGAGGTACTCCGAGCTCTCCTTGGTCTTCTCGTGCGCTTCGCCCACCTGAGAGAAACGATACAACAATGCTGTGGTTCAGGATTCGTCCAATAGGGAAGGGGGCGTGACACAGCCCGTGTTGTGAGGTTCTCTGGGTTACCTGGTTCTTGTAAATGGTGTAGCCCTCCTTTTCGTGCTGGAGTGCAGAGCGGAACTCCGCCTTGCTCTCGTAAACCCTTGCGACCAGGTGATTGCTGGAGGACGAGAAGGAGCACGTGTTTAGAATTCTTTTTAGAACTGCAGTATTCGTAAATAAAAACCCTACATCTCTGACCGTCATGCCTACCTGAGGGCGACTTTGAGGGAGCGAGAACCATGGTACTTTGTGTTGATGGTCAAGGCGTTCTCCAGGAACCTCAGGGACAGCTCGTATTCCATTACCCCGTGCAACACCAGGCCAATGTTGCTCTGTGGAGGAGATCCAGGATCACATTCAAAACAGGAGCTACTGCCGAAGCTATATGCTAGTGAGGACTTGAAATCGATTTTAGGGCTCAACAAGATGAAACTGAAGATAATTGGAAATCTCCTTATGCAATATGAGATGGAACAAAGAAGGCTGAACTACAGCATTTAAATGAACAAGGCTGGTTTCCTGTTTGACAATATTATACAAAATAATTAATTCTGGCACGTCGATGAGGCTTTCACAAAGCGTCATCTACAGTGGTCAGTCTAGATGATGTTTATATGAAACCTCTCCTGACAGTTTTAACAGTTTATAACAGTTTAGCGTTTGTTTGCTCAGAGCCCCACCTCCAGCAATACGATTGGTTTAAACATGAAGCAAAAGTAAGTGAAACGCCTTGGACACCCAGATTTGAGCTAGTCTGCCATCAGACTTTAGATTATTATCCAAATTAGGACGAACTAACGCAGTCTGCAGGTGCAGAGGGAGCGCTTGGTTTGCTTTGCAGCAGAGGTAGAGCATATACTGCATGGGCGGGGCTCGTTTCTTTTTTGTTTCGTTTTTTTGCGGATGCATTATTAAAAAAAAAATGTGGGTGGGAAGCATCGTGAAATATCGCGAGAACACTACGTGTCATCGTGGGAAGCCAATATCGTCATCGCGATAAAAATTCGATATATTGTGCAGCCCTAGTGTGAATGCACCCATAGCCACATTATAGCGGCCCCCTGACCATTTACCTAGAATGTAACTAATGCATTCATCAGGCACGTTTACTCAAACTTTTTAATAAGAGTAACTTGAGTTATTAAGGGTAGAGAAAATCATGGGGGTTAAATTGGAAGTTAATTCTATGCAAGACCCATAAAAACAGCCAGAGGTTCAAATAATGAATGCGCAATGCATCAGCAGATCTCACTCAATAAAAAAAAGGAACAATTATTGGATGGAGTCAAGATGCTTAATCCATCACTGAACAATACAGACAGAAAACACATAGCAGATTACAGGGGAATTCATCTAGAGAGAAGTTCCAAAATGTATTTTGCCGGTTATCCGCCCCCTCCCCCGCTCCATCTGAGGCAGAATCCCAGGGTTGTTGAACTAACGCTGCTCAGCACTTGAATCAGGGCTGCTGACACAGTTGGACCCTGACCTTAGTATGGGGGAGCCTCAACCTTGTAACCAAAATCAAAACTTGCCATCTTCCAGATTGACACAAATCTCTTAAAAAAAAACTAAAAAAACATACACAAATTACACAAGGCCACATATGGCAAAAAAAATCTAATTGATTTGAAGGACTTATGAGATGCAACTGACAGTGTTTTTAGAAGTTAATACAAAAATATATAACTCATAATAACATAATAAACAGGATATCAATACAAGGACACCATTTGTTGCACAATATGCAACAAATGAAATTACCGCCTAAATTATTGGAAGATGCAAGTCATGCATTCAATAACATTAATGTTTATATTCCCCTGGGTAAGGGGAATGAGAGAACAAATTACATAAATCTTTTTCTATTTTTATTCAGCAACAAAATTAATACTACTAAAATGAGGTTCAGTGCAGAGATATCCTTTTCATTGCTCATTTAAGTTAACGATCCATTTCCTGCCAACTTCCTCAGCTTTCTTGTCTGGCTTCTTTTCAGTAAGATTCCTATTTCATCGAAACAAATGTTTGTAAAAGCTAGAGCTACAAACCTTGCTAAAAAAGTCATTACAACCTCATTATTTACGACGATTGGATGTTTCACCTGAGGTCTATCCGACAAGTCGACTCCCCTTTACCAGTTCAAATTGGTAATTCACCAAATCATTGTTTTAAAAGGATAACAAAAAAAAAAATCCAGATTCACATGACATTATGGTTACCGATAGGGTTGGGTACTGGTCACATTTCGACCAATACAGGTACCCAACAAACATTTATATCAAATATGGTACACTCCTCTGCTTTAAGATATATGTTGTGTTTCCTCAAGTGAAAGGTGTTTCCATGGGCAGCTTTGCATTTTTCATTACAACTATTGCAGCAAGCATTGTCTTAGTCCAGTTTGGAAAAGTGTTTGGCTCTCCAATGCCCCTATTGTGTTAGGCGAACACCGTGATCAGCTGGGATGTAGTTGCGTGCACTCTTTCTCTTTAACATATACTGAAGCATAGTTTTTCTCTCTTTAACCTATACTGCAGCCTACTTGCTCTCTTTCAACGTATAATCGATCCTACCCTGAATAGTGACAACATAATTTGGTCTGTACCTTTGGTACCCACACCTAGTTGCCAGGTTATGGAAGCAAATAGAAGTGGCGGGCGTGATAGTTCCATTGGTAGTTCCATAGATGGTTCCATACGTCTAGAAGTGTGTCACCTCTTTTGCCAATGCTTTAACACCATGGTTCGGCTTTTTAGTTTACACCACTATGCCCACCACAGCTGGTCACTAGAGCTGGGGGTAAACGATTATTTATCAAATGATTAATCTGGCGATTATTTTATCGATTAGTCGACTAATCTTACGACTAATAAAAACGATTAATAAAAACCATAATGCATCTCAAATAAATACCAAAAAATTCTTAATAATATACTATATTTAACAACAGTTTTGCACAGCAAAAGATCTTCTGCTTTACACAAAATAAAATAAATAAATAATAAATAGTTTCA
>JAOPJL010000053.1:13386561-13397613 GCA_027123545.1 Trisopterus esmarkii | reverse complement strand
CCCCCCCCCCCCCCGCCCCCCCCCCCCCCCCCCAGGGCGGTGTACAACAGAATAAGGCCGAACAGCCGCCCTCAGAATACCAAACACAACTGCCCTGAGCAGACACAAGGTGGTAAAGCAGCCAATACATAATTGCAAAAGGTATTGTTCTCTTTGTGTATAGAAAGCTACTTGTATCTGTGTCATTAGTACAGTTCCTTGGAGTTAGCCATCTATCACAACGATATTGTGCAAAGATAAAAGTATTTCAGGGGAAGGCAGTACAACTTTGTGATGCAACAAAGTCCTTAATGCTACATTAATGCAAGGATCAAAAGACAAACATTGTTTTGCATTAAAAACTGGCTACTACCAGTGCATATCTAATTTATTTACATTTTAATTCAATTAATAAACAGATTTAAAGCAGTCCCCTCCCCTTTGACCGAGTCAGATTGAAATATTTGGAACAAAGTATCTTAACAGTGTATTTTTAAGGAAAGCAGGTATACATTTTTAACAAACAAATATCAAATACAAAAGCCAACAACACAAGCAAGCACAACATGACTTCTGACCGCAGAGAACATGTTAAATTAATACTCAAGCTGACAGAACCTCAAGAGTCAATGATTGAGAATGTCAGTGTCAATGTCTGAAAACCATAAAGGCTCAGAAATAAAATATTTCAATTTGGGCCAACATGCAGGGATGTTTGAGATAACTAACTTGATAACTCCTTCAATGCAATACAACTCGATGCGCAATAGCCAAACACTGCTCCAGTCTAAAATCAGTTTTAACTCTCAATTAATGTATTCAGTGTCTAAGCATCCAGCTTTGTGGACCTTGACAAAGATACGAAGGACTACGACTGCTGCCATAGAAACACCTAACAGCCCTGAAAACACACCACACAAGGTCTTTGTAATTAACAACTTGTGGCACCACAAGATGGCATCCTATTGTTGCACATACAAAATATCAGTCTGAGGAAGACTGCCGAGTCATGTATACGCAGTGAGATTTCACAACTATTTAAAAAAAAAAAAGGGAATGGCCAGCTTTGTCAAAATAAAATGGATGGGAATAACGTAATATGTATTTTGCACTGCAGGAAACTCGATGTGATTAAACAAGACTGGTGAAGAATAAACAAAAACGAGCCAATGGCCATAAGACATGATTACGTTTAGATAATACAATTAAGTGTACATGTTTGAATTAATTTATGTACAGCACTGGACGTTTGCCCAGTTTAAATATATATATTAGGTTTGATTCGCCAAGAAAGCCCAAAAGCCATCAAGCAAGGTAATAGCAGCATGAGGACTGCTCAGATCTGGACTTGGACTACGATTTCTGGGATTAACTAGTTCACGTTTCCCCCCCACAAAACCTTTAAGCCCCTTTAAACCAACATTGTACCCAATCCAAAAAACTGTCTGCCTTATTTGCGCTTCGTTTTTGTAACTGTCAAAGTACGGTCATTGTTGTGAACCATCACAAGGTACTTACTCAGCACCACGTCTAAGTTTAAGCCCTCAAGTGGCCTGAACATTCGCTTGCTTATTTGTGGTTAAAGGAGCAAAAATATAAAATGACCAAGAAAGCATGTGTCAAATTCTGAATTTTAATTTTAGGAGGAAACACAGCTATAGCCAACCTGCTATGAACGACAATGACACACAGTGCAGTCTTTCATTATGAAGTTGTAACGGTATAACCACCAACAGGACAAACTTAGCGAAATAACGTGCGGCAGAGTCATGAGGCATGTCAGTTATACGGACTGGTTTTCCTCAGCGCCTTATTGACTCTAATCTGATGCAATGACATGCATGCAATGAATGACTGTGGCTACTTACCAGCTGCTGAACTAGCCATTCAAGAAGTATATAACCTTCCCTCACCGAGCATGCACCATGACTGCTCTACAGACGCCGCTTCCGCTTCCCGGTCGAGGAACACTCGACCTACCGGTACCGAGAGGGGGAGGGGGGACTCTACACGTAACGTACTGGACGGGGCTCTTCTGAACTGGTACTTTTAGCATGATGAGTCAGTCGTATTTATCAATAATGGAGAGCACGACATAGTATGCAATTGATTCGCTGGGCACAACTGAAGCTATACAGCTCAAATCCAACCGTGAAACCCCTTCATCAGACTAACAATGTGCTATTCCACTGAAGGTGACCTTCAGTCATTCATCTACTCCTTACGACATGTGCGTCAGGTCAGCTAGTAGATGAAGTTCATGCTGTCATCTGTGGATATTAGGACTTGAGTATAATGTATATTTTGTGTTTCTCTGATATTAACGAGCATCTGCATTATGGACTCGACTAACGTGACAGTTGTTTGCTAGCTAGCTTGCGTTAGCAGTTATAAACACCGCCGGCCACCAGCAGTAGCCCAGAGCTAAAGTCATTCTGCTGATCAGTTTAGGTAGGACTTCAAAGCACATAAGACAATTCGACCAGGTGTGTTTGATTAACCATCTATCGATAACCTGGTCAACTTGAATTCAAATAATACCTCTGGTGACATTGGCCGTAGTACCTCCAAGTCTGGTTAGCTGCTTGGCAAGCTGTGTTGTTACAGAACAGTGCATGAACTGTACAGTGGTACGGCCATACATCACTTCATAGTTACACATGCATTGTAACACGACATAACGTTACGCCACCACACTGAAACCTTGACACTTTTTCTGGCAGAAGGATGTTGCCACAGTGTTTGTATGAAACATAAATATAAACATATGTAACGACAGCTCCACTATCTACCCGACCAAGAGTGACCTTACCGCAAGCACACGGGTCCTTCATAGTTGTCTTTATGCTTTCTTTAATGTCCTGGTTTCCATTCGGTTCATGTGCAACACCACCTGGGTTACAAGTAGGCACAGTGGCTGGGACGTCATCCGTCTTGCTCACCATGTCGGGCGGTTAGTTTATCAGCAAGATGTTGAAAAGGCTGCAAGTCTATGAATTCGCGACGTCTGAGCAGGTCTCCCAGCAGTCAGCTACATGCGAAGGGTATGAGCTTAGCTTACAAAAACAATCTGAGGACAGTGCTGTACATGGAATCACACGTGGTTTCCTCCTCTTGACCCCTTTGCCTTTGCGTTCCCTTCAACCATATAAACGCTACTACGGAAAGCCAGTCATATCAAATATATGCAGCAAGGACATGCCAAAAGTCGAAGCAGCCTCCTGGTGGAAATTGGTTTTACATTGTCACCATGACCGGACTTATTTTTTGGATTAAAAACTTCTTATACCATTACGTAAGCTAACCAAAAAAAGTGATAATTGTTTATATACAAAATTGTATGGAAATATATAGCAACATTGATGTTTTCTAGACTTCATGTGCATATCCCAGTTATTAGTAACACATATTTGAGACCCAAAATGGACAAAGGGCCAATGTAACTCCAAACACTACCAATATCAATATCAATTTGAAAACATTCCTGATAAGATTTAAATAGTTGTTGTAGTGAGTGACACTACAGGACAATGAAGTATTAATCATTCAAACCCAAATCATTATAACTCATCCAACAGCTGTTATTCTCAATAAAAATCAGACAACAGTCTATACAATTCAGTTTTATTCAAATTATGTGTACAGTATAGTTCGCTATAGGAGGTTAACACAGTATAAGCGGTAATCAAGGTCAATAAAATACTCAACCAAAATCATTACAAAACATATAACAATCTAGAATTACATTGTGTGCAAACATATACCAAAAACCAGAAGGTGCCACATAGCACTATTGCTTGGACCAAAAATAACACAGTAAATAAAACACTTTATAGTTCCAAAAAGAAAAAGGAAATTGATTAACAATATGTAGTCGTCTCATCCAGGAAAGGATTATAGAGACAGGCTTCTACTGACAAACAATGTTATAAATTGATTCTACAACAAATGATAATGCTTAAATCACTTTTGGGATAAGCAGCTTAAGATGGAAGACAATCCTGCTGAACATCAATAGCTAATCCCCTCCCTGCGCTGCTCTTCTGATGTCCGATATAGTAGCCTACTATGCTCTGACATTCAAATATGAAATCAAAAGGACGTTCTCTATTGCAAACAGGAAAAATAAGACATCTTTATTAAGGCATCAAATCCTTCCGCCATGATCACACTTCTTTTTTTTCTGGTCACCCTCTTTGGCTCAACGTACAGGCCAAGAGTTTGAGTCAATATGCGCATAATGCAAGCCTGTGTTAAAAGATCATGAAGTTCTGATTGTTGTTCAAGATGAATGGTGCTGAATTATAGATATGAATGAGATATAATGCTATTACTGTTTTATAAAAAGGTGGAAGGATGCACATGGTCAACTGATTGCCTTTATTTGGCTGAGTGGTGTACTATATATTTTGAATTTCAACAGTCGGTTGTAAATGACTTTGAGGAAAAGCTGAATGAACTATGGGCAACAATGAACAGAGCTTTGTATTCTTGTTATTGTTCTCCAAATCTTGAGGAGAAATAGTGCACATTCATGCAAAATGGCTTTTCAGTACAAGTGAATCTTCAAAAAAACACTTGTGAACTTATGAAGAAGACCAGATCTTTTTCGTTCAGTGCCTTCAGCATATCAATAAGCTTGATGCTTCTCTTAACAAAGCATACTTGACTTAACCTTTTCATATGCCTCTTATAAATGAGCAGAAACTGTAACAGCGTAAAGTAGTCAAGTTAATAATTCCAGGCAAATGAGGAAAGTACAGAAAAATAACAGTTAATTAATTAGGGAATATAAATATAATTCTAACACTTTTCACCTTAAAATGTCCATAAAACCTGGCTGCCTAATAATATTTACCTATTGGTAATATCTAAATACACAATATAAGATGACATTTCTGAAGGACAAAAATATATCATAACTGACGTCTCAGATACTAAAAAGAGCAATCTTAGAAGCTACCGACAGTTATATTTTGCCTTAATAAGTTGGCTCAGGTCTTAGGTTACAGATACTAAATCTTGGTTTATCTATTTCAATTTTGGCTCACTCATAATCAGGATTTTACTAAGTTTTAGTTGCCTTCTCACAGGTGTCACTCACTTCAGGTGGGACATTATAGAATGGAATCATTTTCAGAGTCCTACAAAAACAGTTTCTGAGCCACGGTTCACTTTTTTGACCAAAGATATTGGAAAAGTCTCAGGCAAGACGACCTAGCACAGTATACTCCTTCTCAATAATCATAAAAGATATAATGGTATAATGCTACATTTGTTTTAAAACACAACCATGTGATCGCCTCGAAAAGCCTCGCAAAGCCAGATCAGATTCACTGTCTACACAGTCCGTGTGCCATAGGTAGGCTGGCTTCCCGACGTTAATCATGTTGTTTATCGATTAATATAAACCACAAAATCGAAATACTCAGAAAATTGCTTCTAATCTAATCATGGAAACATATTTGTTGGTTACATTTTTCGTTCAATCTAATTGGCAAAACTTTTCATAATAAATAAGCCAAATGTGGTGTAAGAATGACCATAATAGCATGCTTTAACTAAAAGCACCCTTTTTAAATGAAGATCCTAAAAAGTCAATTTGTTATGATCCATTATTCCTGAGATAAAAGATTGCAACTAATACAGTCCCTGGTAGAAGTTGAGCATCATCTCTGGTCAAAGAAGTGAGACCCAATGGATCCACTACAGAATCGCAACCATTACTCCAATATGTACGTCACTTTGAGGCCCTGCCTCTAGAAGAAACAAGGTTTGTATAGTTATGTCGCCTGAGGTGTATCTAGCCTTCACTCAGGTTTATTATTGAATATCGGGGGAAAAAACTGTTAAGAAAACCACACAGTATATACCTACACTGTAAAATCTCCAGTGGAAGACTGATTAACATTTTGAATCATTGACTGTAAACATAACTAAATCAAACAAGGTTGAACCCAATTGGTTTTGGTTAATACGAGAAGATCTGCCGTTTGTTCCACCTCAATTCACAATCAGAGATGATATCCTTCAAGGAAACCCTTGTATTACCAACTGACCATCCAGTCACCCAACTTGCACCATAATAAGCAAAAAGAAAGTTATTTAGAACATTATTTCAAAGACCAGATATCTAAATGTCAAAAAAGGTTTCACAGCAAAGACAGCCACGGATGTGCAGACACTTGATGTTCTTAGCTGTGACCAGAGGCCAGTGGCTACGCCAACGTTTGTTTTGTCTGGAAGATTGATTTACGGTGTGGTGCCTCTTGAAACGACACAGCTGAATGTGAGCCACACAAGAAGGTGCTTCATTTACCCAAATGGCCTTTTAAGATCATGTATAACACTACTAAAAAAGTGCTGACCGAAAATAAGGCCCAGTGGCATACAAAGTTGTACCTGGTGTTTAACACATACTTCTATCGACTTTCTTACTAATTCATTAACTTCATCCAAACCTAGTTTAGTATGAGCAAATATCATTAACTTCTAATAGAAAAGTGGCCCAATACGGCAATGGAGGTTTAATATTTTCAAGAACCCATGACACAGGTCTGTGAATGAATTTCGGTCAAGATGCAGAATAATAATCAATAGCGTTAACAGTCTGAAAAAAAGCTGATAATGTCAGAAATGATTTCACAACATCGCTTACATCAGCTGCTGTTCTGCCTTTGCCTGAGCAGCAGGGGGTGCTAGCGACGCAGACATTCTGAGCTCCTCATCATGGGGCTCCACCAGCCCTTCTCCTCCGCCCTCCTCCACCTCCGCCCTCCCCGGTCTCTGAGCCGGGGAGCGTCTGGGGCGGACCCGGTGCCGACGGGGGTGAAGGAACAGGGCCGGATCCGGCATGGCCGTCGGTTCCGCCGGGCCCGTTATCATCTCCCTGGGAACACACTCTCTGGCCCGCTCCAACCTGACCTGCCCCGGGAACGGCCTGGCTATGCTCCTACGCTTGGGCTTCACCACCGGGGACGTGGCGCACACCAGCGAGGGACACTGTGGGGAGCTGGAGCGAGAGTGTCCTCCCATCCCGCCGCCACTGCTGCCGCCGCCGCCGCCACCGTGGGCGCCCTGACCCCGGGCCAGGCTCTGCTGCCGCTGGCCGTGGACCTGCATGCGCTGGTGGTGCAGCTTCTGGCGTGCGGCGTGCAGCTGAAAGGAGAGGTACGCCGCCGCCTCCGTCTGCTTCTGGAGCTCCGTGTTCAGCATGGTGGAGCGGTGGCTGCGCCGCTTCAGCTCCTCCAGGAAGTGTCTCTCCTTCTCCTTAAGGTTGGCTCGCAGGGCGCCCACCACCGTCCCCTTGAGGCCCACCTCCTGGCGCAGATCTCCCAGGGTGCACTGCTTCTCGGCCACGCCCACCTCCGCCGCCCGACATCGGGCTTCTAGGAGCTCCACTTCTTCCTGCAATTCTGCCAAATACACACACACACACACACACACACACACACATACACACACACACAGACGCACACGCATCAAAGCAGGCCTTCAAAGAGCATATCTATCATCCATCTCTAATATCTAAGGCCCAAATACCTAATATGGGCTTAGCCCAGATGGCCCAGATGATATTAAAAGGAGATCTTGGATAGAAGCCTTGCTGTGTATTCAGTACAGTCCAAGCCTAACCATTTTGTAAATCAGCAATTTTGCTATAAAAGCCTATTGCGTATAATTCAGGAGCAAGCTAAAATAATATATGGCCTTTAGTGTGTTTGAACAGAGGCAGCAGGCCAAGCACTTCCAGTTGGAAGAGTCGCCCTTCTCTCTGCATGCAAGGCTCTATCGCCACATCTCTGTTTCCCAAGGTGCTCCCGGCTCAGATTGTGATGTGACAGATCATCAGATGGGGGTACTGGTGTGCATTGAGGTGAGTGCAACAGAAATTATTTCATTCGTTTTTTGTACATTTTATCTGATCACATATGTGCCGACTGATTAAGCGCAGGGGAAGGAACATCTGTGTGTGCACTTTGTAGCAAAAAGGGAAATCATGCCGTGGGATATTTTGGCCAAGCAGATTCAAACCTTAATGAACAGATTCAAACCTTAATGAATCAATTGAGAGGCCATGAGGCAAAACAGGTATTTATATGGTTCATGAAAAGGGCATTGACCATCGCAGAAGGGTAAAACCGAAAACAATAAAACTACAAACACAAGTATCCTCTGTCCCAATAAGACCGTGATTCATTGAATCAAAATTGTTATGGGGAGGCACACACAAACTCTGTGTGATAATAACCCTGACTGGCAGAGAATCATAAAACCAGACTCCAAAGATGGCACACAACTATGAAATGAAACAGCGTTGCAAATAAAATACTTTTGGATTACATACGCCATACCCTGGCCAAAGGCCTAGGTTTGTTAAGGAAACACTGTAAAACAACAGATTTTTCCTGAGAAAGAACCAATCACAGTAGAAGTGCTGATGGCTCCTTCTCGGACATAAACCATCTGTTCCAGAGTCATTACATAGTATCCGTATTTAGCTGACACCGTTTTTTTATTTATTGCCACAGCACATTATAGGTGCAGTGCACTCCTCAGAGAGGCTGAAGAGTTGTCAAGCTACAGCTCAGCCAAAGGAAAAGGCAGATTACACCCACAGGGAAGCATTTGGTGGATCAACCACCCAGAAATAGGTCATCGTGACTGTGAAAAGAGATGCCTGGATGGACACAGACGAGTTCAGTTCTAGGGTGGCCGGAGACGGCGGCAGGGGGACTAGGCTAGTGAAATCTTTATCCACTTAAAACACACAACCCTAATTCATAGATCAATAGTGGCAATAAAGACAACGTACAGCAAAGCCCAGCCCACTTTTCAAATCAACAGGAAAAAGGAGCTCTTCCGACTCCGTCTCCATCTCTCTTTTCTTTCTTTTTCAAATCCTGGGTCTCACGTCCTCCTCTGACTTCCCTTTCCTTTAAAACATCCTCTTGCTCCACCATTTTTGCTCTCTTTTCTAATCCCTGCTCTGCGTGTCTTTCAGGATGGCGCCTGCAGCCGCTGAGCAGGGACAAATCTGCATCATCGGGTCTCACGACGCCACCCCACCCTGTATGAGCTCATGGCTTAAACTAGACACATCTTATCTCAAAAAAGTAGTTCTAGAATATCTCTTTCTGCATCTGCTGCAGTCTGTCTACCTTTCTGTCTCTGAATGTCTCTCTCTCTCTTCTTCTGTCCCTCCCTCTCCAAATATGATGTTGGGTTAGAATAAAATAACAGACAGATCTGACAGTGCTCATGATTCAAGGATTATACATTTGAAACTATTTAACTCATGCCTCAATATTTGCTGGGCCTTTTATACAGGCCCAGTGAGTCTAGCTGCCTGTGTCTCTGTTCTCTTTGTAGTGACTAGTCTGGGGCTGCAGACAAGATACCTACGTAGGCTCGTTCAGATCAGCTTTTAGCTCTGCTACAATAGCCTACTACTAATACATAAGTAATGATACATTAAAAGTAATGAATGATAGTATTCTCTTATAGTAGATCTCTGCATTATGTCATTATGGAAAGGAAAGATGAAAATGATCATAATTCCTTTCATCTTTCTTCATGATGGCCAAAAAGTTCAAAGTGGCCAATAATATAGGAGTGTGCATATGAATGAAGTTAAACTCACAAAGGAGAAAAAGGCATTTGAACATAAAAATAGGAGCAGCCCTTATCGCTAGCTACACTTTCATCCTCTGATTGACACTCTGCCACACCTCTTCCTTCTGCTAGCACAGCAAACCCCCACCCACACAGATGACACCAGCAGAGAGACACAAAAGAGTTAGAATAAGTGAGAATTTTTTTTTGCCTGTTTTTTTTTTTTTGCCTGTTTTTTTTTTTGCAATCCAGGAATCCATTATAGGAAATTTCCGTTTGAACAGCAGTAACAGTTCAGGGGAGTCAGTTTGTAGCAAAAATGTCATTGCTCCAGTTCCACTTTCTACTCAGGTTTTTCCAGCTGACTACCGACAGCAATCTCACATTTCATCTGCAAACTGTCAAACCAACATAATAATCAGCCCAACCCTTCCAATCCCTTGCCTGGTTACCTTCATAATCCATTCAAATACATGATTCAAATGAGATCCTGATCTGTCAGTCCTAACAGCTCATGAAGTCCCCCAGGCAAAATGCCAACAGCTAGGGAGTGATGGAGGGATCTGTCTGATCCGAAGAGTCAGTGACTACCAGTGATGCCTCAACCATGCTCCATTACATCCGATACAATATACAGAAAAAGGTACACACGTTTCAAGGCAGCATAAGAGACTATTTCTCTATGCATACATGTGAGTTTCTGTGTGCACATGCAGAAACCTCTCATACATCTTCAATTAAAACAAGCAAATGCACTTGGACCCTGATACATGACTGCAAGCTACTTAATCCAGGAATCTGGTTCATTCTAGAAAAGGCTCAAGGACATACAAATTCACTCATTCCCTTGAAGAGAGAAACTACCCATGTGATTAAGTAGCAATCCCCTAATGGTGAAAAACAAGCTCTGATGTTATGGGATTGTTGGAATCTGCATTAATTTCATTTTTTTCTTAGTCCATCTGATTAGACACATATGCCTATATTGCTTCTTCATTAAGGCTGGAACTAAGATAAGGCTTAATTAATAATCTGCTCACAGAAACAAACACACCACACAGTGTAGTTAAAGGTCTAATCTAATTGATATGGATCCCTATGGCTCAAACATAGAAGAGTTCTGCATGATGGATGGGTATGTTTACGTGACTGTCCATAGCTGGTCTCTGGTGTGTGTCTGCAATGCACAGCATCAGCAGAACCCCTCCGACTCACGGCTTGATTAAATGGAGAGCCAGTTCACAAGGCCATACAGGAAATAAGACCTAGGCCTACAGGAATCAAGGCATGACATCATAGCCTTAGGTGAGTCACACTATTGTACACTATATCGCCTGATTATAAGTGCTCTCCACACATATACACACACACGCACACACAGACACATACGCACACACACACACACACACACACACACACACACACACACACACACACACACACACACACACACACACA
>JAOPJL010000053.1:13343024-13373606 GCA_027123545.1 Trisopterus esmarkii | reverse complement strand
CACACACACACACACACACACACACACACACACACACACACACACACACACACACACACACACACACACACACTTGATCACCCATTAGAGAGTTCAACCCACCATGAGTAATAACAATGACTTATGAAGCACATTAAAAGACAACATGTATTTCCTCTTTCCACCCGTTCTTTTCCAAATACATCTTTCTTTAATCCTCAAAAAAAAAAGGGAAGAGGGACTGAATTACTAAATACAGAGCTGCAGATCCAAAATGTCGAGAGGAAAAAAAAGCCACTGGCAGGGACCCGGGTGATGACGGGGAGCGGGACAAGCTGACCCAGTTTTGGGGTAGAGAAAGGTGAGGTCCTCTATGTTTTCTCCCTGCATTATGTTGACCATCTGAGGAATGGCAGCCAAGTTGGGGCTACTTCTGACTTCTCTCCCAGAAAGGGAAGGCGAAAACAACATTAACCCGCCCACTCTTAACTGAATCAGTGTGTACTGCAGTGAGAGTCATTACTACTGCATAGATAATCACTACTACTGCACTGGAAGCCACTACTTCTGCTGTAGGAACCACTACTACTGCTGTTGGAGTCAGTACTACTGCAGTGAAAGAGACAATTTCTGCAGTGAGAGTCACTGCAGTGAGTTACTACTATGGCTTTTAGAATGAGTCAGTAATACGGCAGTGAGGGTCAATACTACGGCAGTGAGAGTCACCACTAATATAAATAATGTGCTCTGCACCCCATACCAGTGTTTATAATATGGCTGCTTTAAATTCCTTGAACGGTTACTTACAACCTGTTATGCAAGGTGCCTATGCACATTTAATGAAGCACTGGAATTTCACATAAGACAAATACGGATCGCAAGCCCATATCTACATTTTCTGTCTTGATCCACGAACACAGAGACTAAGCATGAAGATCTGTTCTCCTATACCTAAAACCACATGGAACAAACAAAGCCCCTTTCTCATCAAACATCTTTTAGAGAATGCCTTGTCTCTTTAACTCATGTGAATGCCTTTCATTACATTGATTACTTCCTGGAGCCAGTGATTAGACAAGAAAGACTGGTCTTTTGGTTAGGTCAGGTTTTTGATATAAAGATTGGTGATGAATGTTGGTGTAATAAGAGATTGGAGGGGTGGTTCTGTTATACACCTACCTGGCTGTAAAACAGGTCAAGGCTTAAAATAAGGGGATTAACAGATTTTTGTTAATGATTAACTGATATCGACCAACAAGATACCCTCCCAAGACTTCACTTGACCATTGTGTTTGCTCAGTCTTCAGCTCTTGGCTGAATCACTTACCACCACATGATGAAAGAGAAGTTCCCAGGACTGACTGAGCTTCTGGTGCACCACCATGTCAAAGAAGTCATAGATGAAATAACCTGTGAAGACATCCGGTGTTAGTCAGTTTTGTCCTCTTCATTAGGCTTTTGATTGACTCATAAACCCCCCAATGCTAGTCGGCCTCCGATAGGTCAAGAGCAGCCTCTTCCAACATCATGCACGTCAGTATGGGACCCTGCTTCCATGACGACAACGACAACCAAGATGTGGCTTGGTGAGGAGCTATTTATACAACGCCCACCTACCCCCAACCGGCTATCAGCTGTAACCATGGCAACTGCTTTTCAAACACTGGAAAAATAATGAAGCGTTTAAGATGAGGGCTGACTGGGGGGTAAGCAGGAACCCCCTTTTGTGAATATGATATAAACACACCCATCTGCCAAGGTGGGACTTTTTTAGTTTTGTTTTTAACTCAAAAACATGAGCTGCTGTGTTATTTTTTACATCATAATTATTATTATTTAAATATTCTTTCCTCTAGCTGTTCTCAGCTTTATGTTGCTCCAGACATTTGAAGATAATGGAAGCTAACAGACTCTTAGTGTTTTTGACACGTTGATTGCTCTTGTATTGTGCAGGTCAGTTGATGCTACTTCAATCCATAATTGTTTACATCTATGTGCACCGAGAACAAGTATATAACACTGAACCTTTCCCTGGGCACCGGGCAAGTATAGAAGCTCATTATTCTCTCTGGAATATGCTTCGGTCCCCTTCCTTTCAGACAGATTTCCAGCAGGCTTGGCCCAGGTTGGGCCAATCACAGTCGTTTAGTTCATCTCGGGCAGGTTTGATAGGATGACCGTACAGAGAAGCGGCCTATGGGAGCAGTGTATAAGCATTTTCATAAACAACCAAGATGTCTTCCCCTGGGTTAGAGTTGACCCCAACCCGTTGGTACCCCCCATTGGAAAAATTTATATGCATTTGTGAATGGGTTCGGTCATGTCATGCACGGGGACGTTAGCATTGGTTTAACAGGTACAACAGAATCACCCGTGAAAAGAAAAAAAGAGGTCAGAGGTCAATGGAAGTTGACTCGCTCGTTCTTCTAGTCCGCCTGTTGTATGAGGCTGGTGTTGGGCCTGAAGCCACAAGTGCATAATGACCGTCCAAATGCAAATGTGCAGTTTGAAGCCTGGCACAGTCAGGACAGAGCTGAATGGCTGAGTATACAATAGACCTCGGAGTCCGCCGTGTCCCCCAGAATCAGACCATACCGTTGGTGGGGACCCAGGAGGGCATAAAGGAAGCGGTTACACTCGCTGCGGGTGATGGTGGGGGGGGGTGGGGGTCATGACTTCCCTCCATAGAAACAGTTGCAACAAACAGCGGGCATAAGTCTCTCTGAGAATATGCACTGGGTGTCCACATGGGTGTGGGATGTGGGCAGTATGGGGCTAGGTTGGTGCCTGGGACGAACCAAGAATGCCCTCCATTGATTTTTAGCTACAACCGCTGTGCCACTAGGAATGCGGGACATTCTGAGAATTCTGGGGGAGTCTGTGTTGCCTGACATGGATACAGAGGAGATGATTGGTTTACAAGACTCTCGTGAGCTGACTGTTATAAAGTGAGTTTGAAGGAGGATAGGGAGATTGTAACTGTTCTAACTTGGTAGACTGTCCATTTATTTCAGATACACATGGGAATGTTGTAAAGCAGCTTGAATATCCAACAGTTTACCCAACAAGTTAAATGTGTTTTTTTGGTAATGAGGTTAGAGGAAGTGCACACATTTTGGAACACGTGCACCACAAATATTCGACTACACTGTAATTTGTATGCATTTTGTCTGGCTAGTACATTTTAATCTATTACGAGTATGGCAGGTCAGAATTTTGCAAACACCAGATCGCACTGCACGAATACATTGGGAGAATTGTTTAAAATCATACGGACACTATCATTAACGAAATGAGTTGTCCTTCATCTCATCCTAATCAAAGGGTCGTACTCACCAATTGAAACTGAAACCAACGCGTGGGAAAAAACTGAATGGGTCTCTATTAAATCTTCAGCCATCTGAGGGTGAAGGAAAAAGCTGAAAAGAAAGAAGTAATTTAAACCAAAACAATGCGGTCCATTTTAATCTGTGTTTTTTAAAAATAATAATAATAAAAAAGGCCAATTGAGTGCCAAAAACGCCTTACCAGAGTACTGCCCATATGCCAGTGATGATACTGTGGACAAACGATGTACAGATATTTCTCCACCTCCATGCATTTTTGCACGCTGATTCTGGCATTGGTAGTTGTCCGACCGCATTATTTACCAAACGGAAAAAAACCGCGGACCCAGCGATTGTTAAAATCACTGAATTTAACTCCATGGTGGATTGGCTTTCGTGGTATATCGTGGGTGGTGGTCGATGTCCCTCACTTCGTGGAATCCCAGTATTCCAAAAACAATGACAGATGAATATCCTAAAGAATGACCAAGAAAAACGTTCTACATGAGCTACAGTTTCAGACGTATTATTTCATAAATTGTCAATTAATGATTTGATGATTGTCAATCATCAAATTGTGAGATATATTCAGGCTGCTGTCCAAACACAAAAAGGCGTAATTGATTAATCTGTCAAACAACTTACCTCAAGGTGTTGAGGATTCGAACCAACGAAGCTGAGACAATAGACTGTGGTCAAGATGAATATCTTTTTTTGGAATCGATGTGAGGTCGTGTTGGAGGGCAAGGTCAACGCCTGAGGTGGATCAGGTCAATTATAAAAGCTCATTCCTTGCTTGTGTAACTTTTAGAGCGCACTATAACAACAGACGTCCCTCCCTACTATCAAGGGGCGCGGCTAGTGCATCCCTCGTGCGTTAACCACGCCCCCATTCCCGTTGGTGGTATTCAGTACTACTCCTACTACTACAACTCATGACGATAGCCTATATGTAGCCTATATTCTGTGAGAGGAAACAGAAACTGGGTTTTAGAGCTTTCGTGATATTGATATTGTACGTAGAGGGGTAGCCTGGGGGTGTCTACCATGGCTACTCGTCAAAACAAACAAAACAAAATGTACACCACGTTTGTAGTGCAGCAGCGACACCATGTGGTTATCAAACGCTATTAAATGCGTGTTTCTATTTTCAGCGCATGTTGAAAGCAGTGTAAAGTGTCCTAGTCTGGTCTAAAGCGTAGGTCATGATGAGTTAAACCTGATGGAAGTCGGCACCAAACTTGATGTGGCACCCATGGCTTTGAATAGGGGGGACCTTAAAGATACAGTTTTATGTACATTAACTTCACAACATTAGGCCAAAATAATGAATGTTCTTTTGAAAGATATATTTTATGAAAAGAGTACAGTACAATATCAAGTCTCGCGGAGACCACGCTGCCCGCCTCTTAGCGCGTCACCTCTCACGAGACCTTGACGCTATACAACCTACGGTCTATGTATACAACACAACCGGGTTTCATCCATTCCGTACGGTTATAGGACTCGAGGAAGTCCGAGTTTTGGCTGCCTCGTTTATATTGGATTGAGGAATATCATTCTACCATTTCGGAAACAGGTGGGATACTCTAATATAACTAACCATAACACACGTTATTGCAACCCCATGGTTGGTGTTTCCTCAATACGTTTTGTACACATGTCTATGGATGAATTATGACCGAGGATACCGCTGTTATGATGCTGTTAAATCCGCCTCTTGTTATTATGGCCACCAATCTCAATCATATCATTGTTATAAATAGATAGTTAATGATACCTAAGCCAAAATAGGTAATTGATAATACCACATAGGTAATAGATAATCAGAGCCTAACACCTTACCCTTTTCCAGAATGAATAAAGACTTGACAGCAGAGCAAGGAGACGTGACTGCACTTCTCTGCCCCGAAGACGAACTACAGGATGGACAGTAAGATGTTCACCCATTTTTTTAAATATTAATCTGTGATTATCCTACTTTCTACCAAAATTACTTGTTGTTGATATTCTGCAGTACTGTTTGTGCCAGCCTTCGTGCATTTGCCTGTGTTTGTCCAGAATGAGGGAGGTAGAAGTGGAGGGCCATAAGGTGCTGCTGGTCCGTACCGCCGAGGGCCGGTATGGTGCTGTGGGAAGTCGCTGCACCCATTATAACGCTCCCCTCGTCAAAGGTAACGGGGGGCTCGCTGATCATCGCTATTGGTGTGTCCAGGCAGAATCAGAAGGGGTATCCTTCCTAGGCTCCTAAGCTGGGATACTATACATCACTTGGTGTTCACGTTATATCTATTTAATGGTTCTATATGTTTCTTCTGACAAAGGTACTTACTGTAAGTCGCTCTTAATAAAAGTGTCTGCTAAATGCCCAGCTAAGGTGAATGTGAATGTATGTACCATATCGTGTGCAAGCCCTAAAGCTTTCATGCCATTTCATGTCTGATCAAGAGAAGGAGTGGCAGTATGTTATTATATTATGTTATAAGTGTGTTATTACCCCCCGCTAATGTTTTTACATCATTTAATCTGGGTACTCAGGAGCTTTGGTTGGCAACAAGGTCAGATGTCCCTTCCACGGTGCTTGTTTCAATGTAATGACTGGAGATATTGAAGAGTTCCCAGGTCTTGACTGTTTGCCCTCTTACAAGGTAATTATGCAACTTCTGATGAACTATTGTTTTATAATACTAGGGTAGTGAGATATAATTGGAGAAAGTAGAAATACAAGTTTGACCACATTGACCAAGTTAATGGAGAGACTGTTAATGTCCTGCATCATGTAACAAAAGCAAAAATATGAATGAGGTTTGCCTGGTAAGACAAGATAAGTTTAAATTGTATATATCTCCCAGAAACATCTGTAGCTACACCTCTCCACTTTTAGACTCTCATAATCCTGAACCTACATTACTTTTAAAATCTACAAACCTCCTGAGTGCTGGAGGTCAATGTGAACTAAATTGAACTAAAAGTACATTTGCTCATACTTGTCACCTCACCTCGCTAGTTGCTTTGGATATAATTGTTTAAATGTGGCTTAATATCAAAATGAGTTGTGTTTTTAAGTCCTTTGAATACATTTGACAGGTTAAAGTTGAGGATGGCAACGTGTACATCTCATTCAACAGAAAGGTAATTGAAGGCCAAGAAAATGAGTTCACCCATTTTTTTTAAACTTCTTTAAACAATGGTTTCCCCTCTTTCTAATTAATGGTTGTTGTGTGTGTTGCTGTGATGTCATCCCCTTAGTCTCTGAAGCTCAGCAGACGAGTGAAAGAGATGAGTAATAGAGAGCCAGCGGTCACCCACAGCACCCTGCTCATAGGAGGAGGTAGCGTACACTCTCAGAGCACCGCAGCAACACACACAGCACTTCAGCCTGTAACACTGCATCTTGTTCATGTCCAGGCCCCGCAGCCCTGCTCTGTGCCGAGACACTGAGACAGAACTCTTACAAGGGTCGGATCGTCATGGTAACCAAAGACGCCCTGCCGCCGTTTGACAAAACCAAACTGAGCAAGGTACACCACCACCGTCAGACCAGATTATGTATGTCATACGATGTATGTATTCAATCATTTCCCACAGGCTTAATAAAGTGGCACCTCGCTTATCTTATGTAAGATATATATTTATTACCGCAAAGCAAAAAACTGAACGTTTTACAGGCATTGAATTCGGAGAGCAGCCAGATTCTCCTTCGTTCTGAGGACTTCTTCAAACAGTATGGGATAGAGGTGTGGACACAAAAAGAGGTAAGCGAGAGAGACCAACTGACATAGTATTGTGTTTGCTTAAAGGTCTGTTTGTTCTGGTCCATAGGTAATTAACAATGCCCAGGACTGCCAACAGACTCCCGAAAGGTGATTGCCATTTGACCTGACATATCATAAGCAATGTGTGTGTGTGTGTGTGTGTGTGTGTTTCAGGTCGTGTCGGTAGAGCCGGTCGATAAGGTGGTGAGGCTGAGTGACGGAACAGTGCAGCCTTACGACCAGCTGCTCATCTCTACTGGCTGTAGGTCAGACTGCATATTCCTTCCTGATAACTTCCTTGTGCAGACCGTTATTAGCTCACTCACACAGAGCTGCATCAAATAACTATTCGACTTGCATCGTGGTACAATGGCAACACAGTGTTTAGTTTCTGACGTTATTTTCTTCACAGCTTCACTTATTTGAAAGTTAATGATACAGGTCAGATGTTTTACTTACTCAGTTGTTTTTCAAAAGATGTTGTTAGGCCATGGCGTCTTGAGCAAAGTCTGATGTTGTTTTATCTTTTTCTGTCTTAAAAGAAGAGCAAGTACTGCAGACTCAGGATATAATGGATTGCAAATATAGACACACATTTAAAAACAAAACTAACTCCTCAGCTTTCTGCCACCTCTGACTAGTCATGTGATTAAATAGAACGAGTTATTTGTGTTAACGAAACGCTCTCGTCTCCTCCGAATGCTAGGGCGCGGTCGCTAGGCTGTCCTGGCCAACACCTGGAGGGAGTCAAGCTGCTGCAGACTCACCAGGACGCTCAGGAGATCCACCACTCCTGTCAGGGTCAAAGGGCAGTCATCATTGGCGCATCCTTCATAGGTGTGTGAGATAGGGAGAGAAATGACTAGGGGCAATAAAATTATTGTTTTATTGTCACCAAATTAATTAATTAGTAAGTCATTTTACTGTATAATAATATTAATAGTCCCTTTTACATCTTGGTTTCTTACTATGTATACCCTTGGTGAAGTTATATGCTCTTTTTTTATAATCAGCTTTGTAATGTTTGATTATGAAAATTACTGTCTGTGTCTATGATTGAAAACCATGAAACACCAACCCTTCCACAATGTCCTTCATGTGTATCTTCTTGCCCAGGCATTGAGGTGGCTTCCTACCTATCAAATAAAGCTGCCAGCGTGGCCATGGTTGGCACCACTCAATACCCTTTTGAAAGATCACTTGGCCCAGAGATTGGGAAGATGGCGATGCATGTAAGAAACAACTGGTTTATCTTCATGGTATCTGTGCTGCCACACTGAGGTGTATTTATAGATAACACAACCTCCCCTGTTCTTGTTTTTTTTATTATAGATGTTGGAGGAAAACAACGTCAAGTTCTACATGAAGGACAGAGTTCTGGAGATCAGGGGAGAAGGTGGCAAAGTAAGACACAATAACGCCATCCATTGACTCTGATAGTAAAAACCTGATCTGTAAACGTCTCTTGGGTGTACCTGTGTCTCTGATCTTAAAACATGTTTCTGATAATACTCAGGTCAAAGAGGTGGTGCTGCAGAGTGGTGCCGTTCTGGAAGCGGATGTGGTTGTGGCAGGAATTGGTAAAATAAGTATTGCCACTTTGGAAATAATACAGGAGTCAATGTGACAATGGCTGGTAGATATTTCATATTCTGTGTTCAAACATTCAATGATTGAATGTTGAATATGAATATGGTGTGCAGGTGCCGTCCCGAATTCGGACTTCCTGATGGGAAGTCAGGTGCAGATGGACTCCAGGAAGGCTGTGGTCGTTGATGAGGTAAAACCCTGGCCAGACGCAACCAACACAACATCCACATTTGTATTATGTTATCAATGATGAGGTGACTCAAATACTAACCCTAGACAACCAATACAACTTACACATTTTGTATTATGTTATCATTGATGAGATAAAACACTGGCTCTACGCAACAAATAAAACATAATCATTTAATATCTTCCATTTGTATTAAAACTGTAAATAAAGCCTCATGAATTGTTAAGAGTATTTACTGAGAAGAGAGGGTATGGGTGTGTTTTTTTTGTACTTTCAAAACAACTTTGAGTCTGATTTGGTGGCATGGCATATACTGAACACGACATTCTGAGGCTTGTGTTGAGCTATGCATGGAATACTGTTTATTCATGGCGGTACCACCATAATGTACTTAAATAATATTAATTTTCTGTTTCCAGTTCATGAAGACCAACGTACCAGACATTTATGCTGCTGGCGATGTCACGTCCTTCCCCCTCAAGATCCGCGGGGGCCAGAGGGTCCAGATCGGCCACTGGCAAATGGCACACTCCCATGGTAACACTTCACTACCAGTCTAGAAACCATTGTTTCATTGGGCAGTGATAGATAGATTTATTGAAGAAGCAGATGGACGCCTTGTCATGCTTAGGCACCAGCTAAAGAGCAGTAAGCTTTAATGCAAGCTATTTGTCATAAGGGATTGCTTGGTTTGTTCTCTGCAACAGGAAGAGCTGCTGCCTTAAACATGCTCAACAAGACCACCCAGATGGATTCTGTTCCGTTCTTCTGGACTGTGTTGCTTGGAAAAAGTATCCGTTACGCAGGTGATACATCTTGAGGAACGTTGCCCCCTAATTTTTTTGAATTTAAATTGATGAACAGTAGTCATGAACTGTTTTTGTTTTTTCAATTCAACATTTTAGGATATGGAGAAGGATACACAGAAATCATATTCAAAGGCAAAGTGGAAGAAGGAAAGTTCCTAGCGTTTTACATCAAGTAAGCTGCTGCAGTGTACTATACCACCCTTTTTATTGAACTTGAGTGTAATGTATGGTATAATTCTCTGTGTTGTCATTGTGTTGTGTTTCCAGAGAGCAAGTGGTGGTCGCAGCAGCCAGTCTCATGTTTGACCCAGCTGTAGCTCGGATTGCAGAACTCATGTCCTTAGGGCAGCCTATCACAAAGACACAGGCACAGTGAGTGCCAGGCATGCGTGCGTGCGTGTGTGTGTGTGAGAGTGTGTGTGTGTGAGAGTGTGCGTGGCCCTGGACAATCTCTTGAATATGAATGCTGTTTGTTTATTGCATTAAATATAATCGGCAACCTTGTTTTTTTATTTCAGATCTGATGACCTAAGCTGGTTGAAATTATAGTGTGGGGTCCAGTCCAGGACCAAGGATGTACTCAAACCAGTTCATTTACTTTATCAGGGAGATTCAACTGCTATTATTTATATAATCATCTTAATTTGTTTATTTTTTAATTCATGTCCTTTTCAATCATTGTTTTTCCTCCTGTACAGCGAGTCATGGCATTAAGGCTGCACATCATCTGACCTCTGATAGAGGCTACCAACTAGTTTGAACTGCAACTTCTATCAAGTTACATCATTTGTTTAAAGTTACATTTATCCTTACGATTAGTTAGGGAAACACATTCTAAGAGCTGAGAATGACACGAGGCAAGGTCTGAAATTACTAAAGTAAATGTTTAAAAGATAATCTTCCTGGAAACACCAGTAAGATTATTTAACATACCTGACTAATCAACACAGAAAAACAAGTTACAGAAAGGTGCTTATCATCAGAAATATAGTGGACAAAATGGACAGTGTGTACATTTTATCTATCAAATGTTTATTTGAACCATAGCACACTTTTTTTTGTGAACGTGGCCATATTGAGTTGCTCTAGTTTGTTCTTATTGTTGTACACCATCTGCCTTGTTACTCCTTGAGGGACAAATAAAGTATGTTGATTGATTAACAGAGTAACACATTTTCATAATAATGGTAATGTGTATGGGGAAAGAACGTTACTAAATGATTTAGCTATTTGTTTTATCAAGTATGCAATACAATATAGGGTTAGCCTTGTTATGCCTTCTTCCTATCTATTTTTTTTTGTTGTTGTTGTTTGAAAGGCTTTCCTCCTGGGTGTTATTTTCACAAGGGTTAGGGTGTGTTTATTGTTTATTTGTGTTTTTGACTTGGATGTGTTAAATTCAGTTGGACTCATTGCTGCAGAGGCACATTACAATTTTCTGAAGAGCTGAGCCCAAAATATTGATAATCTAAACTGTATTATTTGGTCAAATAAAATCATAAGAAGAGTATTATGTGCAACATTCTGGTGTGTCTTTGTCCCTTTTAAATCAAATCATGGAGACATGGTATATAATTCACTGATGTGTTCATCCATCATCCGTTCATCCATTAGGTATGGGCCCACAGGCACACACACACACACAAAACAAAAAAAACATTAAAAAATGTACTCAAAAAAGTGATTTCCGTAATTAGTCGAACAAAATTATCTTACTAAAGTGTACGACCCTTAACTGCGCCACCATCTAACATCATTTTGGTAGGATATACAATTATTTTTTTATTTTAGATTTAATTACTGATAATGGAAGATGTTTTACAGTTTTCCTCAAAACATCTAGATTATTTTTACATAAAAACTTCTAATCTTCTAAACTTCTAAGCTAAATATATATATCGCACATGAAGTGATCTTGTATTGGACTATTATAATTGATGTTACTCTAGACAAGACTTAAGAGGACTTTTCGTTTAAAAAAAAAATATTAATTAGGAAATTCGTGCACCTTTATTCATGCAGCGTTGTATTTATGAACTATGAACCCCTGTTTCCGGGTTATTCATCCGGGTATTTGAGCTGTGGCGCTCGTTCTGCGTAGTCGTATCTTCCTACGTAACCTAGTCAGTCTGAGAAGCAAGTTTTGCAAGGAAAGGCGTAGTTGTATTTCGTGAATCCAGGTTGCGGCTGATAACGTCCATCGTGTGGCGGCGTCGTACACCGTGCGTGCTGCCTCAAGGAAACACAACCAGCGGAGAGGTCTACTCAGTTATACTAAAGAAATGTGGTAGTGTGCGAGATCCAGATTTTGAGGATCAACATTTGACTCTGAAGGTAAATTAAATGTGGATTGATTCAAACATTTCAGAAAGTTTTCTTATTCACGTGTATTGTTTAGCCGAATTACTGCGCTAACGTTAGCATTGAGCTAGGTCGTTTTTTTTTATATCTGCAAACTAAAGTTATAATGTCTAAATTATGGTTCGCTGCGATGATGGGATTTTAACAACACATATAATTGAACATTGATCAGCCACGCCAAATATGTAATGGTGTAAATTAGCAGACTTCTGGTTAGTTTGTTTCTATCATTCTGCCACTGAATGGGTCGCTAGCTTACTAGCTAGCTTTCCCGTTTACTAGCTTAGCTTCAGGAATCCATTATTGTGCGCGTGTTGACGCGAGGCCATAGGTGGAGGTAGCCCTGTTCAAACCTAACCCGTTGGAAACATACACTAATCCTGTTAACCATACACGAACCCTTTCGAAATCCAACCCTAAACATGTTCTGCATTTCATGGTCCTATTTTAGTGGTCGTTTATGTATTGTATAATAACGTGTACGAACTAACTTAGCTGTGCTGTTATGGTGTTGTAGGTATTAACACTTATGTTGGTGATGTTTAGGTATTGTATTATACACTATATGCTGTTATCGTGTTCTATGTATTACGACTGCTTTGTTAATGGTGTTTATTTTTTATGTTTATACTATATTTGAACTAGCTGTGCTTTGATCTTCTAGTTGTAAGGGGCATGGCAGCGGCTTTCGCTTACAGAGGGGTCCCCGGAGGCATGCCTCCAGGCGTCCCCCCTCCAGCCTCCATCCCCGACTTCATGTCTGAGGAAAAACTTCAAGAAAAAGGTCTGTACAAATTTATCCATCCTCAATTTGCATTCATATTGTGCTGTGGCTATAAACAACTCAAATGTTCTCATATATGACCAAGTTTTGATTTGTTGTGCACCAAAACAATTCCATAGCTCGAAAATGGCAGCAGTTGCAGGCGAAGCGGTACTCCGAGAAGAGGAAGTTTGGCTTTGTGGATGCTCAGAAGGAGGACATGCCACCCGAGCATGTCCGCAAGATCATCAGGGACCATGGTGACATGACCAACAGGAAATTCCGCCACGACAAGAGGGTCTACCTTGGGTATGAACACTTAACTGAACCAGATGTGGTTTCAATAAACAAACAAAATGGATATTTTCCCAGGATACATGCTTTTATTCTATCATTGCTGCTTGCCCACATTTCCTGATCCAACCTTTTGTATTTGTGCTCTGCAGGGCGTTGAAGTACATGCCCCATGCCGTTCTGAAGCTGTTGGAGAACATGCCCATGCCCTGGGAACAGATCCGAGACGTGCCCGTGCTTTACCACATCACTGGAGCCATCTCCTTCGTCAATGAAATCCCTTGGGTGATTGAGCCTGTCTACATCGCACAATGGGGGTAAGAGTCATTTAAAATGTCCCTTTATCCTACTGTTAATGTTTACAGGGAAGTGTACTTTATATAGCAGCATTTTTTTCTAATGTTAATTTCTTTCCGCCCTGCAGAGCCATGTGGATCATGATGCGTCGTGAGAAGCGTGACCGGCGGCACTTCAAGCGCATGCGTTTCCCGCCGTTCGACGACGAGGAGCCGCCGCTGGACTACGCGGACAACATCCTGGACGTGGAGCCGCTGGAGGCCATCCAGATGGAGCTGGACCTGGAGGAGGACTCCTCTGTCGCAGAATGGTTCTACGAGCACCAGCCCCTCAAGGATGCCACAAAGTGAGGCTTGCTTCACGCTCTCATCACATTTCTCAGTTTGCTTGGAAATGGGAGGGTTAATGTTTATATTTTTTTCTAATTTTCTGCTTGTACATCAAGTTCACACTTTGGTTTAATCGTAGCAATGCTTCACTGTCTTCAGGTTTGTGAACGGCACCACCTACCGCCGCTGGCAGTTCACCCTCCCCATGATGTCCACCCTCTACCGCCTGGCAAACCAGCTGCTAACAGACCTGGTGGATTACAACTACTTCTATCTGTTTGACCTCAAGGCCTTCTTCACGTCCAAGGCTCTCAACATGGCCATCCCCGGAGGGCCCAAATTTGAGCCACTGGTCAGGGACATTAACCTGCAGTAAGTACATATGGCTACCAATAGACTTTGATAAAAAAAATAAAAAAACATACTTTTTGAAATGTTATGGTAACACAGTAAAACACGTTACATGTTTTGGGTTCATGCACAGAGACTCACGTTTTGTTCCTACTTGTACCGCTAACAGGGATGAGGACTGGAATGAGTTCAATGACATCAACAAGATCATCATCAGACAGCCAATCCGGACGGAGTACAAAATCGCCTTCCCCTACCTGTACAACAACCTCCCCCATCACGTCCACCTCACCTGGTAGGAAAAAACATTAGCTTGCCAATTTAGCTATGGACGAAACAATATTGACGACCAGAATAACCAGAACTGTTGGCTCGTCTCTCAGGTACCACACTCCCAATGTGGTGTTCATCAAGACGGAGGACCCTGATCTGCCAGCCTTCTACTTTGATCCTCTGATCAACCCCATCTCCCACAGGCACTCTGTCAAGGTAGGCCCTCCTGCGTGTTGATGAATGCTTGGAAATCATACCAAAATAGACCCCCTCTTACAAAGGCGCACTTGCATTGGTCTGCTTGCCTGTGCGTAAGAACTAGAGGAAAATTAAAATGAATGGTTATTTTATTAAATCGCTGGCTGCATTCCGGTTGATTACCTAAACATTCAGACATGCGCTCAAAGTAGCATTACGTCAACATTCAGACGTGAGTTTAAATTATCTGTTTGTGACGTTTATAATGGGGTTTTGCAAGTCTCCTGGCTGTCCTTCATGGCATCCTGCTCATGTCCTCCCCAGAGTCAAGAGCCTCTGCCGGATGACGATGAGGAGTTTGAGCTGCCAGAGTACGTGGAGCCCTTCCTCAAGGAAACTCCCCTCTACACGGACCACACCGCCAACGGCATCGCTCTGCTCTGGGCGCCGCGCCCCTTCAACCTGCGCTCTGGGCGTACCAGGCGAGCCATTGACATCCCTCTCATCAAGAACTGGTGAGAAGACAACCCCTAGTGGATGAGAACGTTGTTGTTGACGAATGCTCGGATATCTGCCAAAATAGACCCCCTCTTACAAAGGCGCACTTGCATTGGTCTGCTTGCCTGTGCGTAAGAACTAGAGGAACATTTGAATGAATGGTTAGTTTGTTGAATCGCCGGATACATTCCGGTTGGTTACCTAAACATTCAGACATGCCCTCATAGTAGCATTAAGTCAACATTCAGACGTGTGTTTAAATAATCAGTTTGACGTTTATTATGGGGTTTTGCAAGTCTCCTGGCTGTCCTTCATGGCATCCTGCTCATGTCCTCCCCAGAGTCAAGACGCTCGCCTGGTCCGCCCATGTGGCATGTTCTCCAAAAGCAATGTCCTGACAACCATGTGATCTATATATGGACATGGAATCTGTTTGTGGTTTGAAGTTTTCTTTTTGTCCCCTCACAGGTATCGTGAGCACTGCCCTGCTGGCCAGCCTGTTAAAGTGCGCGTGTCCTACCAGAAACTGCTGAAGTATTACGTTCTCAACGCTCTCAAGCAAAGGCCACCCAAGGCCCAGAAGAAGAGGTGAGCCTCTGAACACCCTGCTGATGTTCTACATCCGTGTTCACAACACGTCTCTAACCATCGTGTATTGCTGTGTTCTTTCCCACCAGGTACCTGTTCCGTTCCTTCAAGGCCACCAAGTTCTTCCAGTCCACCAAGCTGGACTGGGTGGAGGTGGGGCTGCAGGTCTGCAGACAGGGCTACAACATGCTCAATCTGCTGATCCACCGAAAGAACCTCAACTACCTGCATCTGGACTACAACTTCAACCTCAAGCCCGTCAAGACGCTCACCACAAAGGTTTGTAGGTCTCTTCAACACTATGCGACATCCTGTCAAATGAAAGCCCTCTTACAAAGGCGCACTTGCATTGGTCTGCTTGCCTGTGCGTAAGAACTAGAGGAAAATTTATATGAATGGCTAGTTTATTCAATCGCCGGATACATTCCGGTTGGTTACCTAAACATTCAGACATGCGCTCAAAGTAACATCAAGTTTGTTCTATTAAAGCTACAGTGAATACAATGTTCTTATTTTTCCCTGCATATTGTGTATTGGGAGAAAAACATGGGTTATTCTTCTATTGATTTGATTGGTTGAATATTATAGCATAGAGCTGTCTGGAGATATTTTTGCTCTTTTAAAGCCATATTTTGTATGTATATCAGTGATGCTAAACATGGAAACAGGAGATCCACCGAGCGATATCACATTTGGTTCTGTCTTCTCTTCCTACAGGAGCGTAAGAAGTCCAGGTTTGGTAACGCTTTCCATCTCTGCAGAGAGGTGCTGCGTCTCAGCAAGCTGGTTGTGGACAGCCATGTTCAGTACAGACTGGGAAACGTTGACTCATTCCAGGTCAGTAACAGGGCTCATTATTGCATGATTGGAACCCCCCAGGATCTGATAAATGAAACAAAAATTGCAACAGTGGATATATTCTGAGAGCTGTAAATTGACAGTGCGGTGCGCCTGTCAATTGAGGTTTTCCAGAGTTACTGTTCTAATTACCCAATTGATTAGCCTGCAGGGTTTACTCTTGTGGTCTCTTGTATATATGTATGTGTGGTTAGGCTGTGTTGAAGGTTGTCTAACAGCAGTGCTATGTTCCTCTCTAGCTGTCTGACGGGATCCAGTACATCTTTGCCCACGTGGGTCAGCTGACGGGCATGTACCGTTACAAGTACAAGCTGATGAGACAGATCCGCATGTGCAAGGACCTCAAGCATCTCATCTACTACCGGTTCAATACCGTAAGCCCTCCCAATAGAATGATGCTTTTTCCACCTCACAAGCTGCTAAAGAGCAAGTTCATGCTTTGTACTGTCACTGAAGGACTCAATGTCCCCCCCCCCCATCCTCCCAGGGTCCAGTGGGTAAAGGTCCAGGCTGTGGATTCTGGGCTCCTGGCTGGAGAGTCTGGCTCTTCTTCATGAGGGGAATCACCCCTCTGCTGGAGAGGTGGCTGGGCAACCTGCTGGCCAGGCAGTTTGAAGGTATGCAAACATACTTATTTACACCTAGATATGGCTAATGTACTGTCATAACCGTAGGGGATAATGCATGATATTAAATAAAAAAAAACATTCTGATGTGTCACAATATAATTTGCTGATGCCAGGCTACATTTGATTACATATCAGCAGTGTGTTGGGTTTTAATGGTCGTTTTATTAGATATATTGTTTTTCATGCCATTTCTACAATTGCGTGAGATTATAGAACCAGTACCCAACTTTACACTGAAAGTGATATCTACTCATGGGAAATACTTTGTCATAACAAGCCAATCACCCTGCCCTCTCCCTCAGGGCGTCACTCCAAGGGCGTGGCCAAGACGGTGACCAAGCAGCGTGTCGAGTCCCACTTCGACCTGGAGCTGCGTGCTGCTGTCATGCACGACATCCTGGACATGATGCCCGAGGGCATCAAGCAGAACAAGGCCAGGACCATCCTGCAGCACCTCAGCGAGTCCTGGAGGTGCTGGAAGGCCAACATCCCCTGGAAGGTGGGTCCTTGTCAGAGGAGCCAAATGTGTCCTGAAATCGTTTTAAGTTTTGATATTATATATAATGAGTGTATATATATTATTTTTGGAGATGGTATTATTAATACCATTTAAAGAACTTTAATCCAACGTATGTAATTCATAAAAGCCTTTCCTTAAAGGCTTCCTCCACCTGAAAAATTGAAAACTAATGTGTTCCTCTTGAATGCTCCAAGGTGCCCGGCCTGCCCACACCCATCGAGAACATGATCCTCCGCTACGTCAAGGCCAAGGCTGACTGGTGGACCAACACCGCCCACTACAACAGGGAGCGAATCCGCCGCGGTGCCACCGTGGACAAGACGGTGTGCAAGAAGAACCTGGGCAGGCTGACCCGTCTCTACCTCAAGGCTGAGCAGGAACGACAGCACAACTACCTGAAGGTAAAGCAACTTCATGTTAAGCATGAATTGCAATCTTGTTTCCTTTTGATTGCTGCCCTTTTTAGGGTAACTGTACAGTTTATGGGGTTATATTTTTACAAATGGATCCTATTTGTCTAGAAATAGCTTTATTCTTGTAATCAAACAGCTACTTTGCTGTATGAGTGTTCGGTTGGGTTTGGATCCGTGGTCAACAGTAGTGTGAACCAGATCTTTCTAGATAGGCCCAGGGTAACCATGTGGTCCGTCCTCAGGATGGTCCCTACATCACAGCGGAAGAGGCGGTGGCCATCTACACCACCACAGTGCATTGGCTGGAGAGCAGGCGCTTCTCCCCCATCCCCTTCCCTCCGCTGTCCTACAAACACGACACCAAGCTGCTCATCCTGGCACTGGAGCGGCTCAAGGAGGCCTACAGGTAGCACCCCTGATACGGCTCATTTCAATCACTTCTTTGTGGAGGTCGTCGTTGTCATAGTTGTCAACAAGACTATAAATCCTCCATTACAAAGTTGGTCTGTCGGCTGGAATACAAAGTTCGGAGTTTTTTTTTTTTTGTTTTGTGCAGTGTGAAGTCACGTCTAAACCAGTCCCAGAGGGAGGAGCTGGGTCTCATTGAGCAGGCCTACGACAACCCCCACGAAGCCCTGTCCAGGATCAAACGTCACCTGCTCACCCAGCGAGCCTTCAAGGAGGTTAGAGCCGTGCACATTGTTCAAGTCCAGACGGCTTGAAGGAAACCATACTTGGAACTTCTAAGACCCGTTACACTCGTCTCATTCAGCTGCCTGCCCCTCCCTCTCCCAGGTTGGCATTGAGTTCATGGACCTGTACAGCCACCTGGTGCCGGTGTACGACGTGGAGCCCCTGGAGAAGATCACAGATGCCTACCTCGACCAGTACCTCTGGTACGAGGCGGACAAGAGGCGGCTGTTCCCGCCCTGGATCAAGCCTGCAGACACAGAGCCCCCACCACTGCTGGTGTACAAGTGGTGCCAAGGTAAGGCCAAAGTGGTTTGAATGTCAAAGAGCAAATCATTGTTATTCTTGATGAATGCTTACATCAAAGCATCGATCATCCATCTACAAAAAAAGACGGATATGTAATTAATATGCATAGAAAGACATGAAATATTTTTCTTAGTGCTTCTGACCACAAAGTCTCTTCATGCTTAAAGATGGGTGTTGGTCAGATCTACTGTCGCTAGGTTATTCTACCAGGTTATTGATCTCTAGCCTAGTTAAGACATATTTTTTAGTCAAATGAATCAAAACGAGATATTAGTGATGTGCTGTGAAGCAGGGTTTCAGTGCTTCTCCGACCCCTTCCAGGTATCAACAACCTGCAGGATGTGTGGGAGATGACGGAGGGCGAGTGCAACGTCATGCTGGAGTCTCGCTACGAGAAGATGTACGAGAAGATCGATCTGACGCTGCTCAACAGGCTGCTGCGTCTCATCGTGGATCACAACATTGCTGACTACATGACAGCCAAAAACAACGTGGTCATCAACTACAAGGTACGGGGTCTTCAGGCTGCAGGTGTAACTACACGCTTATGCATTCAATGGCGAATCGGTAGTTTCCTGTTTCATGAAACGTGGATCAATGCAGGCTTTCATCAGTGTTTTGTCTCTTGATGCAGTTATTCTTGACTAGTAGCTGCTTGCATTGCGTGCTACCTTATTTTGAGGCCTGATATTGAGGGTGTCCTTTTGTCCCTGTTTATGGCAACATGAGTCTTGATTACGCTGATCATTTCCCCATATCTGTCTTAGTTTAATCGTTTTTATTTTATTTTGTTCTCCTCCAGGACATGAATCACACCAACTCATACGGCATCATCAGGGGGCTGCAGTTTGCCTCATTCATCGTGCAGTACTACGGGCTGGTGATGGACCTGCTGGTGCTGGGCCTGCACCGGGCCAGCGAGATGGCCGGCCCGCCCCAGATGCCCAACGACTTCCTCAGCTTCCAGGACACAGTCACAGAGAGCGCTCACCCCATCCGCCTCTACTGCCGCTACATCGACCGCATACACATCTTCTTCAGGTGAGACGAGAACCTCCGCTTCATGCATGACTTAGTTTTGCATTTCTCTTTTTAAACTAGTCTTGCCCTTCATTTAATTTCTCTTTTGCCTATTAGTAATTGAACTACTGAAGCCCTCTGACTCTAGCTTCATATGTAAATAAACTTGCCATGCCCATTTATTTTTGTAATCAGTTCGCTGTTGGGCATTAAACCAAAAAATATTTAAATTGACATTCTGGACTAAAGGGGTGGGCATCGCCGGACTGGGTTAAAACAGGTTCACGTCGTTTGTCAACGCGGTTTGGATTTGACAACCACTCTGTGTGTGCAGGTTCACAGCGGACGAGGCCAGAGATCTGATCCAGAGATACCTGACGGAGCATCCGGACCCCAACAACGAGAACATCGTTGGCTACAACAACAAGAAGTGCTGGCCCCGCGACGCTCGCATGAGGCTGATGAAGCACGACGTCAACCTGTGAGTCCACTCCCACGCTGCGGTGTCAGACATTTGTCCTGACCCGCTAAGAAAATGACCGGTGTGTTGGATACATTTTTTAAATATTTTCATTCCATCTCCTCCCCCCTCAGTGGTCGCGCTGTGTTCTGGGACATCAAGAACCGCCTGCCCCGCTCGGTGACCACGGTGCAGTGGGAGAACAGCTTTGTGTCCGTTTACAGCAAGGACAACCCCAATCTGCTCTTCAACATGTGTGGCTTCGAGTGCCGCATCCTGCCCAAGTGCCGCACAAGCTACGAGGAGTTCACACACAAAGATGGAGTCTGGAATCTTCAGAATGAGGTTGGTAGTTAAAGGCCCACCAATCCATCCTGATGACTGACCTTTTGGGACTGTCTGGGACAAATGTGTACGGTGCTGAAAGACAATTTTTCCTCTTGGTACACTTTCTTTGAGTCCTCATCAACGTGTCGATCCCCCTGTGCAGGTGACCAAAGAGAGAACGGCGCAGTGTTTCCTGCGTGTGGACGATGAGTCCATGCAGCGCTTCCACAACAGAGTCCGCCAGATCCTCATGGCCTCTGGGTCCACCACATTCACCAAGGTCAGGACACCTTAAACCAGCTGACACCAGGGATCTCTTGACTGTACAGCTGCTGTTTCCCATTGAAAGTATTGCTTTGAGTTTGTATTAGGATCATGGTGACTTACAAAACCGTAACCACCTTACTATCCCTCCAGATTGTGAACAAGTGGAACACGGCTCTGATCGGTCTGATGACGTACTTCCGTGAGGCGGTCGTCAACACCCAGGAGCTGCTGGACCTGCTGGTCAAGTGCGAGAACAAGATTCAGACCCGTATCAAGATTGGCCTCAACTCCAAGATGCCCAGTCGTTTCCCTCCTGTGGTCTTCTACACCCCCAAAGAGCTGGGCGGCCTGGGCATGTTGTCCATGGGCCACGTGCTCATCCCTCAGTCAGATCTGCGGTAAGCTGAGACAGATCTATTGGTGGACTGAATTTAAAGATCAATTTCATTTGTTGGCTTTCCAAAGGCAGAAAAAATCTAAAATATTCTACTGGTTTCATGCATTTTATTTAATCTGATCTCATAGTTAAACTTATATCTAACTGAATCTAGATCCGCACACTCTTAAAACCTAGCACTGGTCTGTGTGTTTGGGTGTCAGAAGTGTGCCACAGTAAGCAGGCTAGGTTTCGCTGACAACCAGGAGGGCTGCCGCCGAGTGACTGGTCGTTTGATAGTGACCTGAGCCACACCAAATAAGTGTGACGTGTAACTACATCTATGCGTCTGCGTAAAATGAAGCTCCATTCTTACGGTGTTTCTTGCCGTCCCTTCCCCACTAGGTGGTCCAAGCAGACGGACGTGGGCATCACTCATTTCCGCTCTGGAATGAGCCACGAGGAAGACCAGCTGATCCCTAACTTGTACCGCTACATCCAGCCCTGGGAGAGTGAGTTTATTGACTCCCAGAGAGTGTGGGCGGAGTACGCCCTCAAGAGACAGGAGGCCATCGCCCAGAACAGGTAAGCCCTCTGACAAGCCGCTTCCTAGTCAGACCCTCAGTTCAAACGTGACTTTACATAAGCTCTGTGGACTTCTTTATTAATGCTGAAGGGACGTGTTTGGTTATAGTCATAGTCATATAGTTTTTACTCTGCTTTTCAATTTATTTTTGTTGAAACAAATGTTTATTGCTCGAATACTTTCATGGAGATATCCGGTTCATTGTTTTCAATCATTAAACCGCCTGAGCATTTCAAGCATCTAATTGAAAAGGCTGAAGCCTAATAGTTCTTTGTCTCTTGTGTCTCAGGCGTCTGACCCTGGAGGACTTGGAGGACTCCTGGGACAGGGGCATCCCCCGCATCAACACTCTGTTCCAGAAGGACAGGCACACGCTGGCCTACGACAAGGGCTGGAGGGTCAGGACCGACTTCAAACAGTATCAGGTAAGATTCACACCGTACGTCTGCATTGTGAAGTTTGCCATATTTACATACTATTCCTCAAATGGAAGTGGACCCATTTTTTTTGTGCCCGTGACTTCTGCTAACGCTTGTTTGTGTGCGTGCAGGTGCTGAAGCAGAACCCCTTCTGGTGGACCCATCAGAGGCACGACGGCAAGCTGTGGAACTTGAACAACTACCGTACCGACATGATCCAGGCTCTGGGCGGCGTGGAGGGCATCCTGGAGCACACCCTGTTCAAAGGCACTTACTTCCCTACCTGGGAAGGTCTCTTCTGGTGAGAACAGGCTCAGGCCAACACATGCACATGATTCTATTAAGGACCAGTACTCGGTCGGCGCTGGTGAGCCTCTGGTTGTAACGGCACCTCGTCTTGGGTTTCAGGGAGAAGGCCAGCGGTTTCGAGGAGTCCATGAAATGGAAGAAGCTGACCAACGCCCAGAGATCTGGTCTCAACCAGATACCCAACCGTCGCTTCACACTCTGGTGGTCGCCCACCATCAACAGAGCCAACGTAAGGATAGCTAGTGTTGGACATGTCTGTGGGATAAGCCTCTACAGAGGCAGGTTAAAGGATAAAGCATTGGTCCGACCGTTGAACCGTCTCCTTGTGTTCCTCTCCCCCAGGTGTACGTGGGCTTCCAGGTGCAGCTTGACCTGACCGGCATCTTCATGCACGGCAAGATCCCCACGCTGAAGATCTCCCTCATTCAGATCTTCAGGGCTCACTTGTGGCAGAAGATCCACGAGAGCGTGGTCATGGATCTCTGCCAGGTCTTTGATCAGGAGCTGGACGCTCTGGAGATTGAGACGGTGCAGAAGGAAACCATCCATCCCAGGAAGTCGTACAAGATGAACTCCTCCTGCGCGGACATCCTCCTCTTCGCCTCCTACAAGTGGAACGTCTCCAGGCCCTCACTGCTCGCAGACTCAAAGTACGGCTTCATCGTAATCCCCATCATCATCATGCTTTTTTATAAAAGGAGTTCCTGCTATCAGCAGTGCCAAAGAGAATCTACAGGCCCCCTAAATGTCATTGTATTAATGCTCATGTGTCTTCCCTCAGGGACGTGATGGACAGCACCACCACTCAGAAGTACTGGATCGACATTCAGCTGCGCTGGGGAGACTACGACTCCCATGACATTGAGCGCTACGCCAGGGCCAAGTTCCTGGACTACACCACAGACAACATGAGTATCTACCCCTCTCCCACCGGGGTGCTCATCGCCCTTGACCTGGCCTACAACCTCCACAGGTGGGTGCTCTTGACTAGCATGGGTGCATGTCAAGTTTATTTTTAGAGCCCTTTCAAACAGTTGACTGAAGTGCTGTACAAATCAACTATCTAGTTATAAAAACACAAATTTTAAAGGTTTGATTTTGGGACTTTCACAATGGGACTCACTGGGTCATGTTGAATTGTGTGAAGCAGGACAAAGTAAAAACATCTCAATGTTGCAAAAGATGCAATGGTAATGTAAAAATATTGTAACGCGTTAGTATATGTTTGCTTAAAGAGACTTTTCTCCAAACACCACACGCAAACCCTAACACGTGTTTCCTCACCTCTGCAGCGCGTACGGTAACTGGTTCCCCGGAGGCAAGCCTCTGATCCAGCAGGCCATGGCCAAGATCATGAAGGCCAACCCCGCTCTGTACGTGCTGAGGGAGCGCATCCGCAAAGGTCTGCAGCTGTACTCATCAGAGCCCACAGAGCCCTACCTCTCCTCGCAGAACTACGGAGAGCTCTTCTCCAACCAGATCATCTGGTTCGTAGACGACACCAACGTCTACCGTGTCACCATCCACAAGGTGAGCTTGTCCTGTCGGCCACCATCCATTTCAAGGGCTTCTTGCCCTTCGAGCCAAAGAGCTATTTGGAGGCTGTTGAAGTGCTGCCAGTGTGTCCGTCATCATGTATTCTTTGTGCGTCTGTTTCAGACCTTTGAGGGTAACTTGACCACAAAGCCCATCAATGGAGCCATCTTCATCTTCAACCCCAGGACTGGCCAGCTCTTCCTCAAGATCATCCACACGTCTGTGTGGGCCGGCCAGAAACGTCTTGGACAGGTACAGCCCTACTCCTGATCACCATTAGAACTACACTTTTTGTATCATTGCAGTCATTCGTTTTGTACGGATTGATTACTGATTCATTTTATTGACGTGTTCCTATTCTTCCTGTGCCCCCTGTAGCTGGCTAAATGGAAGACTGCTGAGGAAGTTGCTGCCCTGATTCGCTCCCTCCCTGTGGAGGAGCAGCCGAAGCAGATCATTGTGACCAGGAAGGGCATGTTGGACCCTCTTGAGGTGAGCTACAAAGCATGCTTTACCATTTATTCATAATACAGAAAACTGTACTAACTGTATAACAGCTTACATCCAAGCTTTTTCTAATGCCTTATTTTTTGTCCTCACCATGCAGGTCCACTTGCTTGATTTCCCCAACATTGTCATCAAAGGCTCTGAGCTCCAGCTACCCTTCCAGGCCTGTCTAAAGGTGGAGAAGTTCGGAGATCTGATCCTGAAGGCCACCGAACCCCAGATGGTTCTGTTCAACCTCTACGACGACTGGCTGAAGACCATCTCTTCCTACACAGTCAGTAACGCTCCTAGGCATTTAATTAAGTTTTACTGTTATGTGGGGAAAAACTGGTCGCCCAGTTAACTACTCTGAGCCAAAGTGTAAAGATAAGGTAACATATTGACCCTCTTTGTGTAACTAGTGCGTTTGTTTTGTGCGTCTGTAGGCCTTCTCTCGTCTCATCCTGATCCTGAGGGCGCTCCATGTCAACAACGACAGGGCCAAGGTGATCCTGAAACCAGACAAGACCACCATCACAGAGCCCCACCACATCTGGCCAACCCTCACTGATGAGGAATGGATCAAGGTGGAGGTGCAGCTCAAAGATCTGATCCTGGCTGACTACGGAAAGAAGAACAAGTGAGTGGTCTAATGCATGCAAGCATGGATATCCTGTTGCCGCATCATTTGCTGTATTCGTCTACACACTTATAGGGCTCCATGGCTGATATTATGAAATTGTCTCACGTTAATTGCCAGACTTACCTGGGCAGATTCTCAACTGCAAGAACTTGGTGAACTAGCTCTCTCTCTTAAACACGTTGAAGTGTAAACACTAAACATGGGTGTTTAGCCCTGTGGGTTTTCTACCAGTTTCTGCCAGTCCTGCACAAATGGTAAACATCTCAAGTGGAAGACCAAATCAGCTTGACTGAAGTATTCATTATTGATGAATCAATTAACAATAATCTTGTCATGCCATGAGCTCTCACTTTAAAGTGTGTTTATATCGTAAAACTGCATAATCCCTGCGAGTCTCTCTTGAAAACTCTGATGGCGTAGCTGGATCTTTGGTTTCCTTTTTACTAACACCGCCCGTCCTGCTCCTCCCCAGCGTCAACGTGGCCTCCCTCACCCAGTCTGAGATCAGAGACATCATCCTGGGCATGGAGATATCCGCTCCCTCCCAGCAGCGGCAGCAGATCGCTGAGATTGAGAAGCAGACCAAGGAGCAGTCCCAGCTCACCGCCACCCAGACCCGCACCGTCAACAAGCACGGTGACGAGATCATCACCTCCACCACCTCCAACTACGAGACGCAGACCTTCTCCTCCAAGACCGAATGGAGGGTCAGGTAAGCTGGCTAATTGCCATATCAAGCATTACATTGTGTATATATTTCTTTAAATGATAATGGCAATAAAAAATGTATTTTGATAGGTTTGCGTAGAATGCATTTAACAATCTTTATTGTGTTCACTCCCCAAACCTCAGGGCTATATCTGCTGCCAACCTCCATCTGAGGACAAACCACATCTACGTTTCTTCGGACGACATCAAGGAGACGGGCTACACCTACATCCTGCCCAAGAACGTCCTGAAGAAGTTCATCTGCATCTCTGACCTGCGAGCACAGGTAAACATTGCTGCCTTACGATTGGCCCACGACTAGTGGATTAGTGAATCCACTTGGCCGCTGTTGCATTGGTTATCCAAGGTTTTCTTTGTATTCACTTTTTGTGTGGTGTGTCCTGACAGATCGCTGGCTACCTCTATGGCACCAGTCCCCCAGACAACCCCCAGGTGAAGGAGATCCGCTGCATCGTAATGGTGCCCCAGTGGGGGACTCACCAGACGGTCCACCTGCCCAACCAGCTCCCAGGACACGAGTACCTCAAGGTAAAGACTTTCTCCTTCAGTGTCTCTTCATCATACGGACAAAACGATGGCTTGTTGCACCTCAAACTGCTCCTCAACGCTCTCCTCTTTCCGCCCAACAGGAGATGGAGCCTCTTGGCTGGATCCACACCCAGCCCAACGAGTCGCCACAGCTGTCCCCCCAGGACGTCACCACCCACGCCAAGGTCATGGCTGACAACCCTTCCTGGGACGGAGAGAAAACCATCATCATCACCTGCAGGTAGGAGCCCACCGCCATATTGGAGAAAACGACTTGGTAGAAAAATAGTTTATTGCCCATGGTTGTGGAAAAACTTTTAGCTTTTTCAACATTAAACTTTAAATGTGAATGTTACACTGCTGCGGCCACAGGTTATGGTATGAAGGCTTATGGTGTTAATCTTACGTTTCATCAGCTTCACTCCTGGCTCGTGCACGCTGACCGCCTACAAGCTGACGCCCAGCGGATACGAGTGGGGCCGACAGAACACGGACAAGGGCAACAACCCCAAGGGCTACCTGCCGTCCCACTATGAGAGGGTCCAGATGCTGCTCTCTGACCGCTTCCTGGGCTTCTTCATGGTTCCTGGCCAGGTCTCCTGGAACTACAACTTCATGGGTGAGCCACAGAGACATTATTTTTGCAATTCTCTCTGTAAAACGTTCGAGTTCATAGTCAACGGTCGAGCCCAATTAGGCTGTCTTAAATTTTGTTCAGTATTTTGTTTGAATCTGTTAAATGGATTCATGGTTTCACTGAACGATGAATCAATATTATATTGCTTCAACTCTACTGATCCTGCTACACAGGCAACTACTGTTACACTTGATCTTTTAGATGCATTCAGCGATCAAGACTTTTAAGAAAACCTCAAATTATATAAACCACGATGATCAGACTTTTATCATGTCAGTATTTAATCAAAACAATTTCAAGTGGCCATGTAGCTGTCCCTACCATGCCAGGCATGTGTATAAGCTAAACGGTGATGCTGGTCCCTGGTTGATCCAACCGTCCCTTGCATGCAGGTGTGCGCCACGACCCCAACATGAAGTACGACTTGCAGCTGTCCAACCCCAAGGAGTTCTACCACGAGGTGCACCGGCCCTCTCACTTCCTCAACTTCGCCTCGCTGCAGGAGGGCGAGATCTACAACGCGGACCGCGAAGACGTGTACGGCTGAGCGAGGCAGCGGCCTACCAGCCTGTTCTCAGAGCTCTTTGTAGATACTTCTGCGGGTGGCGTTTAGTGCCAGTCCCTGTTGCAGGTGGTGTCGTGTTTCTTCTGGCAGTGAAATGGCCAACCCTGGACATTGAAAGAATCCTGTACACAATTTTTGATGTTTTCTATTCTTATTGCAAGTCCCACCAATCCCCAAGCTTTTCCTCAAACTGGTTTTCGGAGAGATGTTTTGAATTGTCTGTTATTTGTCATCTCTGCATATGTGCATTTATTTGTAGTATTATCGTTTAGTACTCACGTGTGAATTTAATTTGTCTTAAAATTTTGAATTGTAATTGTGAAATCATTTTTTTATACAAACGACTGTACCAAACGCCACCTGACTACGTTATACTGTAAGTTGTGTGACGTTGTAGTTGGGGTTGAATAAACGATTTTACGAAGTTGTGGTTTGTGTGGTATTCTGCGCTTTGGTTTGCATTTGGGTGGAAACGGTAAGTACCTACTTTATCAGTCTATTGCGAAATGACACGGTTGAAATGGCTTGATAACTTCCGAGAGGCGTGTTTTGTGCCCTTGACAAACTATTTTGATGCGGTCAAATGCGTAGGTCCGTCTTCTATTGGTCAGGCGAGGAGGAGGATTTAACACTGGAACGAGCGCAACAGCACACTATGTAGCTATACAATTCGTAGTCTGCTATGGTCACTACTGTACTGAATAGTCTCTGGGGTCTTACTGCTTAAAAATACAGTACCGAGTGCAGTCCGTGGAGTTAATGCTACTATACAGTACTGGGAACACTGCTACATGTGTGTGTATATATAGTACTGTGTACGGTCTGGGGGTTGAGTAACTGCTCTTGTATACAGTGCTTGCTCGGTACAGTTCGCTACGCTCCAGTAGACACGTGGGACGGAAGAAGTCAAGTCTCGTCTCGTTCGGCGGCTGTCCACAGACCAGCGGGTTTACTGTAAGCATGTATTTGAGGCTTACAATGACTCTGAAATAAGGACGGCCGTCGGGGCGCTCGCTCGCGTAGCTAGGGAAACACTATGAGCATCACGGATTTTAATTGCACAGAAATGGAAAGCGCGGAAACCCTCGAAGCAGAAGGCGACAGCAAGACCACCACGGATGTTTTCCAGAGGTCCTGCTCGGCGCTCACCGTGGACGACGTGTACGATATAGCCAAGCTGATCGGCTCCGAGGTGGAGCAACTCATCGACAACTTCGGTAAAGAGAGCGTCGTGGGGCTGGTGCCCAAAACGGTCAAGGTCCTCGAGCTGCTGGAGAGCTTCGCTTCACGCAACCAAGCGTGGAAGCTGAAGGAAGAAGAGCTGAAGAAAGAAGAGCTGCTGAAGGCGTTTGAGACGCTGCAGCTCCAGCAGCAAAAGAAACGCACCGCCAAGGACGCTGAGGTTGGAAAGCACAATAATGAACTACGGGTAAGCGGCATCGTAGCTTTATAACCCTATTGCTTTGCTGGGAATAAGCACAAACACAGCCAGACCCCCATGGGATGTTATGTGTATGTCAAAGGGGGCCATGTTTCAGTGTGTTACTGTTGACTGCCCTCAGATCAGAATGGTACCCGACAGAATAATCTAATAATAATAATAATCTAATTCGGGATGTGTTCCATACCGCTACTGAAAGAAGTATTCGTTTTTATAACCGACTCAGGGCTTTATGCTACAACACACCTTAACATGGTGTCTACTTGCATCATGCACAGGTAGACTCACTTCCGTTAAACCCATGTACAGGAAGACGCTTAAACCCACTTCCGTTTAATTTCTACAGTCCTAGCGAGAGCCTTTTGGTTTGGATGATCAAAGTCATGGTCAAACCTCGGCTACGTCTGCTGCTACTGAGACATTATGTATTCAGTGGAAAGTACTAGACACTAACATGTACATACCAACTAATATTAACACCTTTTTATGAGCAGGAGTGGCAGCAGAAGGATGCCCAATGGAGGAGGAGGTGTGAGGAGCTCCAGGCCCAAGTGCAGCAGCTCCAGGAGGACAAGCAGGACCTGGAGAGCAGACTGAAGGGCAGCCATGCTCAGGAGGGTGAGGCGGGGGGGTTGGACTGATGGATGAGTCATACACTTGACAATAACATAATATGAGAAATATAGTAAATGGTTAGCTAGCTAACCCTAACCCTAACCACAGCATACCGTTGTGTGTATACACACAGTCCGTCGGTCTATACATTGGTCATAACATAACTATAGCTTAATACAAAACAGTTTTTCTGCAATTGAATGCTGTTTTTTTGCGTTTGCCTGATATAATCTACTGCCATGCAACATGGATAAGTCTTATTCTTCTGAGAGGCAATTCCGTGCCTTGTGCTTATGCTGCAGCTCTGTAGTAAATGGTGTTTGTCATCTTTTGAGGACATGTGATTGGCTAATACCACATTAACTTGATTGTTGCCATTTCTATGAAGGGAACGTCATTGTTACCCCTTGTGTTTCCCCCTGTGGTGGACACAATGTTTAACAAGCGATGAATGTAGGAAAAGTCATATAGCGCAGGTTTAGAGCAGTTTCTTTTCATCACCCTTTTTCTATTCATGATTGGCCATGAGCAGCAACAGGACGTCCTGTGTGTGTGTGTGTGTGTGTGTGTGTGTGTGTGTGTGTGTGTGTGTGTGTGTGTGTGTGTGTGTGTGTGTGT
>JAOPJL010000053.1:13310809-13324680 GCA_027123545.1 Trisopterus esmarkii | reverse complement strand
CCCCCCCCCCCCCCCCCCCCCCCCCCCCCCCCCCCCCCCCACCCCGCCCCACAGAGCCCCACACAGAGAGAGAGAGAGAGAGAGAGAGAGAGAGAGAGAGAGAGAGAGAGAGAGAGAGAGAGAGAGAGAGAGGAAATGAGCAATGATGTACATGATTGGTAATCAATGTAATGATATTTGGGCGGGAATTGATCAGGCAGGTAAGGCTACTTCATAATTTTTCTTTTTTTGTAAATGGGCTAGATTATTTACTGAGACTTTGTTCACGGTTTATTTGTCCTATTTTTTTGGTTCTTTGTTCCACTCCAGACATGTGAAAATAAAGTGTGAATGTCATGTGACATAAGGTTGGATCCTCACTGAAAACAGAATAGTAACATACTGGCAATCACTTTATAACGAATGAACTTGCAACCGTAATTTCAATATATATAATATATAACAATATATAACGTACTTATGGTCCTAATTGGGTTTCAGGATTAGGCTGTTTGTGGTCCGTGCCCTTGGACATTGCCACTCCTGTAAATAAATAATATTTTAAAAAGAGAAGTTTTTTTAGAAATAGACACACATTTTGAAATTCCTAAGATTGCCTGAGCATACAGAGGCCGGCCTGTCGCGGTTCCACCTGTGCTCCACTAGAGGTCAGAGTTGAGACCCTGTGATCTGACGCGTCCTCTGACGCACTGCTTGGAGGCTGTTTTCATAGTAATTGACTGGTACTGCCGACGGTTGGTGCAGCCTGCAGGCTCCTGGATGTTGATGGTAGATGCTGACCTAAGAATGCTATTGGGTAGGAGTCCGATTTTTGAATGAAGGTATGGAGTATATTTTTAAATTCATAACAAAAACACACTAACGTTTGCGATATCGTTGCGATGGAAGCGGGGCCGTTGTTGTTCTACGTCAAGATAACGTAGCACATCCAGCCGACAACAACTAGGGTCTATTGTGCAGTGATTCTCCTCCTCCTCCTCCTCTTGGAAATACTTTATAACGTTAAATGATATGTCTAATAGACATGTCATTCTACCTGTAAGTAGAAGTATCCATTAAGGTTATATCGTTTCTGTTTGCTAGAATAAATCCACCAGACAGGTGCAGAGCTGCAGCCTGACGCTAACACCTCAACCTTTTGTGCAACGAGTCGATCCACTTATCTCCTTACATGACATCAACACAGGGTGATGCAGTTTGCTGAACGTTAGTCATCATCTCGTACACCGAGGACAGGTGTTTTGGTGTCGTCTGTACCCTGAACACGTCGAGGAAACACGCCTCGGTGGCTTAGGGCCTTGGTCCACAACAACCTTCACGTCCGCTGACAGAGTCAATCGCATCGAAACAGTGGATCTGCTTTACTTTCATCTTGATGTCAGTAGATGCTTTTGTCTGTATCTATCTTTCTGTGGAGGCTGTATCGACACATCTCCATCATGTTTAGCTCAGAGAGACTAACGGTACCAGAATACGTCAGCCGCCTGCAGACCCGTCGCAGTGGCGCGGAGCCCAGACCCGTCTCGCCGGGCATCAATGCGGATGTTCAGGCGGTTCTAGAAAATGTGCTTCCCGCGCTCCGGTCCTCTATTAAGAGACTGAAGTCCGCCAAAGATACTGCAGATTTAGATGAAACGAGAAAGGCCGTCGCGGAAATATTCCAGCTGGTAGAGGAGGCCTGGGTATTGCCCGCTGTAGGACGTCAGGTGGCTGAGGACATTTGCAACAGAATCCGTCTGGATGGGGGACTGGAACTGCTCCTTCAGCTTCTTCAAATCCCTGCCGTCGAGATCACATATGAGTCGGCAAAACTGCTTGAGCAGATTCTGGTGATGGAGAATAGGTAAGCCTACCTAATAATCCTTCAGGAAATCAATGAACAAACCATAATGACTATCTAAAACGTATCTCTATGATAACAACATTTAAATTTCACACGTTGTAACCTGCTCCTTACACCATTGCTATTCTTCTTCTTGGCACAGAGACTACGTGGCACGCATGGGGCTGGGGGTCATCCTCAACCTCACCCGGGAGCAGGAAGACGCTCAGCTGGCCCGCAGCGTCTCGGGCATCCTGGAGCACATGTTCAAGCACACGGAGGAGACGTCAGTCCACCTCATCTCCAACGGCGCCCTGGACGCTCTGCTCTTCTGGTGCCGTGGCACGGACCCCACGCTGCTGCGCCACTGCGCCGTGGCGCTGTCCAACTGCGCCATGTACGGCGGCCACCGGTGCCAGCGGCTCATGATCGAGAAGCAGGCTGCCGAGTGGCTCTTCCCCCTGGCCTTCTCCAAGGAGGACGAGCTCATCCGCTTCTACGCCTGCCTGGCCGTGGCCGTGCTGGCCGCCAACCGGGAGATCGAGAAGGAGGTGGTGGCGTCGGGGACCCTGGAGCTGGTGGAGCCCTTCATCTCCTCCCTGGACCCGGAGGACTTTGCCCGCAACCTGCTGGACAATGCCGACAGCATGCAGGGCCGGACGGCGGCCGACCTGCAGCACCTGCTGCCCCTGCTGGACGGCACGCGGGTGGAGGGGAAGTGCATCGCCGCCTTCTACCTCTGCGTGGAGACCAGCATCAAGTCCCGCCAGCGCAACACCAAGGTACTGCAACCACCGGGGGCCCCCCACAGGCGCCCTGCCCTCACTCCCTGTTGATGCCGTCGAGTGGTGTGATGTTTTGAACTGTTTTTCCCTTTGTGAATTGTTTTTTTTCCACAATGCAGATTTTCCAAGAGATCGGAGCGGTGCAGAGCCTGAAGAGGATCGTCATGTACTCCACCAACGGCACCACGTGTTCCCTGGCCAAGCGGGCGTTGAGTACGATGGGCGAGGAGGTTCCCAGGAAGGTGTTGTCGTCAGTGCCCAACTGGAAGAGCTGTGAGGTGCTGAGGTGGCTTCAGCAGGTGGGCTTCAGTGCCTTTTGTGACCGCTTCCAGGTGAGTTGTGTTATTCACTGAAGGGTTAACAGTGGGATGTGTGGTTATGTTTTAATGCAACACCGGAGTCATGGAGGCCCATCCGTTTCATGTTTTTAATCAAGGAGCTCCAGGTGGACGGAGACCTTTTGTTGAACATTACAGAGGAGGACCTGTGCTCAGATTTGGGAATGACGGCCGGCCTCACACGCAAAAGGTTGGTGGTAACGAAAACAGCACCGCTCAAAAGCAGTCTGATGTAGTGCTGCAACCATTATTATCATAGTTGATTAATTTAATTATATAAATGTTTTACCATTTACCAGTGTCCAAGGTAATGTCTTTCCATTCCTTTTATAATGATCCATGAACCAATAATTGAAATTGACTGAAATGAATTGTACTTGAAAAATTACTTAGGAATACTACTACTACTAACAAATAATTGATTATCCAAAATTAGATTTTAGATTTTCTGTTGATTGACTGATTGATGAATTGACTTATGATTGCAGCCCAAGTCTGATTACTGTTACTATATATTTATTAACCGGACACTTTCAGACACACAACAGCAAATGAAAATGGCTTTCATAAGCAAGCTATGGAAGGAAATGCTAATACAAGTAGGATGTTTTCATTCAGAAGAAAGACTATTATCTTCACTTCTCCGCCATCATGGAATGGGATTGAAGAAAGGTGTCAAAGTTAAAATATTATTATAGGTTTGTTTCCGACTTTCAAGACACACCTGACTGTCATCCATTAAAAAAAAAAAATCATGTTGTGTTACATGAAGTATTTCAGAAGAGTCTTCTCTTCTGAAAAGTTAGAAAACATACATAATTGCATTTCAAATGTCCCAATGTCCTAAACACACAGGTTCCTCCGAGACCTGCGCGTGTTGAAGACCTACGCCAATTACTCAATGTGTGACCCCAACAACCTGGCCGACTGGCTGGCCGAGGTAGACCCCCGCTTCAGGCAGTACACCTACGGCCTGGTCCAGTCAGGGGTGGACCGCCAGAGCATCCAAAGCCTGACCGACCCGCAGCTCCACCACGACTGCCACGTGGAGAACAGCTTTCACCGGGCCAAGATCCTGGCGGCCAACCGCAGGCCCGTCAAACCCTGCCTCACGGACGCGCAGCCCCCCGGACCCGACGTCTTCATCAGCTACCGGAGGACCACCGGCTCCCAGCTGGCCAGGTCAGTGGGCCTGTTGGGAGAAGACGTCGATGGAAGAAGCTGTTAAAACACGTAAAGGAAATGAATCTGGGTTCTGCAAGGATACGTGGATAAAGTATAGATTATAACACTACTACTGGTGTTCCGCATGAACATACGTACGCAGGGAGCTTAACACAAATTACTTCTACTTATAAAGATTATCTTTCATGAATGTATCGGGGTAGGAAAGTATCTTTTATGGGGTATGTTTCGGGGGCGTATCCAGGGACAATTGGTTAAAATGTTTGAAAGTAATTTTCTTTCTCTTATTCATAATTGATAAATTATAGAGCAATATTCAATGATTGAACAATGACATAAGTTAAAACAGCAACATACAGAAGTTAACTGTTTATTTTACTTGGGCATATAAAACCCCCTGACAACCCAATTTTGACGGCAATTGTAATTGGTTGTGAAGCCCCCCGGGGTTCATGTCTTACCCCGGAGTGGTAAGTGATGAAGTGATGAAGTGAGGAAGTTATCAACCGTCACTGACGCTGCTGTCGGCCTCGCCCCTCCCACAGTCTGCTAAAGGTGCACCTCCAGGTGCGAGGGTTCAGCGTGTTCATAGACGTCGAGAAGCTGGAGGCGGGCAAGTTCGAGGACAAGCTCATTCAGAGTGTGCAGCGTGCACGCAACTTCATCCTGGTGCTGTCTGCCAACGCACTCGACAAGTGCATGGGAGACACGGGCATGAAGGACTGGGTTCACAAGGTCAGCACACCACGCCGCTGCATGAAGACTTCAGAAGGCATCACATGATCAGAGCCCATGATTTACAGCCCGTAATTTACTGTCGTTCAGATTCAATCTCTGCACCGGGCGAGCTGCCAACACACTCCGCAGTGCCAAGGGCAATCAGTAGGGAAATAAAAGATGCACATACAGGAAAGAAAACGCAGTTATCTTTAGAATCTATTAATCAAAAACTGAAGATAGATTAGCGAGCTATAAATGGAGGTTGAATGGTGGAACATCAAAAAATGTACAACATAACGCTGGAAATAAGTATTTTATATAAATCAAATCAAATCAAAATCATTTAAGTTAAACATAGCAAGTTGACCATCAGCACCTCTTCCTTCCGCCTGCTTGGCAGCTCAAATATCTCTAAAGGACCTCCACAATGTTAATGTATCTAAACATCAAAGGTAGGGTTGCCAACTCTAAAAACATTTCGCTCTTCTCTCACTCACAGGAGATAGTGACCGCCTTAGCTGGGAAGAAAAACATAGTTCCGGTCACTGATAATTTCATGTGGCCGGAGCCCACTTCCCTGCCTGAGGACATGAGGCCCATCCTCAACTTTAATGGCATCAAGTGAGTCACGACAATTTGATTTTCTCCCCATTTTTGAGCCATAACACATTGGGATTAAGGCCTCCACGTCAGTGGTGCCAGTGGTTTACTGGTAGAACATTTTTGCGGTTTATACTTCAGCTCGTTATTACTTTATGCTGTGTGTCTATAGAAATTGTACATTAATTACCTCAGGGATAATTCAGGACATTTTAGTGGATTATTAGTGGAGAATATGGGTGGTTTTGCAGGTACTGAAATTTAACCCTTTCAACACGCAGGTGGTCCCATGAATACCAGGAGGCCTCAATTGAGAAAATCTTGCGCTTTCTAAAAGGAAACTCCAACCAGAACCAAGTGGACTGCGCAGAAGGCTCCAAGGAGCAGAAGCAGAAACAGAAATGAGCACGTTAATGACCAAAGCTATTAACCTAACCGATAAATCCCAAGTTACCGTTGCCTATACTCTACTGGCTCAGTGCGCATGTGAAGACATGATGTTATATCAAGATTGTATGCTAATATCTGAAATTTAAACTGGGATTTCATTAGGTGATACTAATGGCCTTGAACTTAATTATCTTTTGGATGTGTACAGTCTTATTCTCAGGTAAATAACATGCCATCCAATTTCTTTTTGATGTCCAGCCTAATACTCGGTAGCTCTTTTTTTCTTGTTTTTTTGTTTTATTTATTTGGATTTATTTATTTATTTCAGTCGCTTCTTCAATTATTTTTTTTACTTCAAAATATTGTTTCATGTTCAGCAGTTGGACTAAACAACATAGGGACTAATCCATAAATCACACATAGTACAGGTCACGATAGCGTATGCTTCAGGCAATTAACACACCTGGAATTCATTCCAAAGATACAGTATTCATTCCAAATGAACAACGTCAGCTTTCTCTCCGTGCTATGTTGAGGAATTGCTTCCTGGCTTGACATTAGAAAAATAACTCCTTGCTAATGCTACCAGATTGCATCTTAAATGAACTGGTCTATAAAACAAAAAACTCACTAAAAAACAACCAGCAATACCACCGTACTGCGGCTTGGAGTCTACAATGGTAATTAAAACACAGCAGTCTAATCTTAGGATACATTAGTAAGCCTATGTACCGGGAGATGTTGGAAGTTGTGATATATGAGGTCATATATATTGTTCAATAAAATTAAATACAAAATAAAAATGTATTTTATTGCAATGTTTTACAATATGTGCCCGTGCAGTTTCATACACATCTCTATTCATCTCAAAATGTTTAACCAAAATACAATAAAATGTTTGGCTGAACAATTGCATAGCTTTAAAAAAAGTTTGTACAATGCACAAAAAAAGTGCATACATTCACATAAGAATTAAGGTTCTATAAATACTGATTTTAATACAATCATAGTACAATCTTGATAAAAAATAAACAATGAATATTATCTTTGGCAACATCGCACCGATAAAGTTGATAGAACACGATTAGCCTACTCAAATGATCACATAAAAGAAAGACATTCAGAAAAACACAAGTAGTTACCCCTAGCAGTACCCCTACGTTACTTAGCCTTTGCCCTCACACTGTGCTCTTCACATGCCTGCTATTCACCCCTTGTGGTCTGGGGCTATCCGATACATGGTGCTGGAGCAATCAGGTCTCCACGGGGAATTTGGTATGAACTATCCATTTCACGTGGAGGGAGCTTCAGATGTAACTTGGTAATCCCTGAATGGTGCTTACGCTACTTAGCATTTAAGTCCCCCTGGTTTAGTAATTAAGCTAACTGATGGGCAGACTTAAACACAAATGAAGTGTGTGCCCACACACTTCATGTGTGACACATGGTGACACCTCCATACTATAGTATTATATTGTATCGATAGTATATCTCAAACTCACAAATTCCCTTAATATTCAAAGAAAGCAGCTTTAGGCTTCACATTTGCACCGTTTTTTGCATTGACTTGATAACATTAAAAGGTACATATTAATTGCGTTTCTGGTGGACATTTAGATCAGCAACGACTGTACCGAAACATACTCACATTTAGCGTAAAATATGTTTACATGCAGATTGTGGATGGTTGAGTTTGATTTTCTTTGGTTTGATATGTAGGAAAATGCAATGATTCTGCACTCAAATCCATCTGCCTCTGTACTGCTATCATTGTAGCTCACACCCACCCAGACGTCAGAGTTGTGTGCAAGTGCACTGACATAAATGCTGAGACGGTGGGTCAACGATCAGATATTCTGGTGGACTTTGGCTCTCTGTTAAGATTCCCTGCCGTCCGTGTTCTCTCTTCTTTTGTCCAGACACTCCAGGCTCCTAGAGACAAACAAAATGGCGGGGAAAATAATATTACAACACTCCCACAAGTCATCTGGACGGTCTCTCAAATGTAACATTTTCATTTTTAACTTCTCAATATGAATTATTCATCTGATACAGCAGAGTGCTAGTAACCACAAATAATTGTCCATTCCTTTCCTCCTCTCTAATGAATCCTATCCCATTATATATTATCCTCCAGCAATTAGTGAGCACAGCCACATGGGGAAAACAAAAGGGATGAAATGCATTGTGAACTCGTTATTTTTTTACTCTTAATCACATTAAGTACAATAAACCTGTACTTTGAATGCCATCAGGAATTTCTTATTTTTACTGTAACACTTTTGTCACAAGCAGATATAATACATTTTCAGGTGCAAGTGGTTGAGCTTGGTCGGTTGTGGAGAAATAGGAGGGGGCGTGGCACTCTGGACCCAATTAGAAGACAGCTGACGTTGGGCAGCTGTTATCAATGTACTAACCACCCTCCTTTTCATAAAAGCATGGAGCTGGACCTACTGAATAGAGAGCTGGCCATGAAAACTTGCTTCTGGCTAGTTGTGTTGTATAAACTTCTGTTTTCAGTCCAACCCTGTATCTGCATCCTTGTTTACATATGAAACAAATATCATCATCATCATCGTGGAGGAAACTTTCAGTAAAATGAAACCCTGCTCCCATGCTGCAGCATTCCCAGTGGGAGTGGGAAAAGGCGTGTGTCTCTGACCCAGGAGGTCGTTCACCTACCCGATGATTCCAGCAGGGATGAGGAGGAGGATGGCACCGAAGAGGAAGGGGAAGCCCTTGAGGATGTGCAGCGTGGCTGGGTAGATGGAATTGAAGAGGCCGCTGGCCACCAGAGAAGACAAGCCCTCCACACAGGCAACCGAGGCAAACAGGGCACCTGGAACCAAAGGTAGATGGTCACACCTGCCTTTTGAATACCATACAACTGTACAATGTTAAACAGAGGAACATGTAACTACACATAGCTTTTCTTACTACGTAGATGTAACGATGAGGTTCCAGTACAGTCCAAAGGTCTACAGATTCACATGGTCATTTACATGCCCCAACCTCCAGTCAGTCTCACATTATTATTTTTTAACTTTAATATCACTACCACAAGCTTTTCCACTGGTTTTATCCAAGCTGATTTAAAAAAACAATGTAGTGTTCCGGTTCATAGAAGCCATAGCCATGTATGTCACATCCATCCATCCATATGTAAATCACATTAACCTTTAACTATATATATATATATATATCCAATAATTGATATCCTATTTTTACAAACTAGTGTGGACTATATCCTCCTCCAGTTTTTCTTGTGCATGTTCGATCAGTATGCTATACAATGTTTCTCAATTGCAAAAGAGAAATGCGGTGTGCTGCTCCTCTCCTGACCTTGTTCTGATGGGCTCACTAGCTTGGAGAGCTTGGACCTGAGCACCGGGGTGGCTGCCATGTAGAGAAAACACAGTCCATAACCTGGCAGGGAGGCAAGGGTGTTGACTCATTATCACTGTCACGTCATGCAGTCACCGCCAAACCAGTGTTTCCCAACAATGAATCATCTAATGTAATCTAAGCTTTTGGTGAATCAATGCCAGAAAAAGAAACCACAACAACCCTTTGGATATTACCTGCTACACTATGCTACCTTTTGTTCCGCTTTAGGACATTGTCAAAGGCAGAGGAAAAGTCAAAGTTGTCAGGCAGAAGGTTGAAATGGTTTGTGGTTTTCTGCTCAGTTACTGTGTTTTAAGTCCAATAAGTGTGCTATAGACCCAAATAATGACACACACATTTAACAGGGTTGGCAATTTTGGAATGGTTAGCAATAGGAACCACTTTTACTTTTGAGCACTGGGTGTTTCCTGCAGAGCAACCCTCCTAACCCCAGTTTAAAAAAGTGCAAAAGCTGTGCAACATTAAAAGGCACGGCGTGCTGCCCTGCTTTTTTTTTTTTCTTTCCAGGCTTGAACAAAAACACACGTTCTACAGCCTGTAAAAGTAGATTTTACAGGCTACGTGGCTTCATTAGAAGCCACGTAGCCTGAGCGTAGCAACAGGTCGGTCGTCAGGCGCTCTGTGTCTCGCCCTCTCACCCGTAAACACCAGCTCTGTGTTGTCGGCGAAGGCGATCACCGCCAGCCCGACCACGTTGGAGGCCAGCCCGGCGACGGCCACCCAGGAGTCGGCCATGCACAGCTGCAGGAGCCTCAGGCCCAGCAGGCTGCTCAGGTAGCCCAGGTGCTGGGCGGCCGAGCCGTAGCCGATCAGCGCGGGGCCCCAGCACAGGGGGGCACTCAGCTCGTACAGCACGTAGAGCTCCCTGCTGCCGAAGTGCACCATCACCACCAGGAAGAAGCACAGCGTGTACAGCCACAGCCTCCGCCGCCAGGCCCCACCCCCGCCCCCTCCTCTAGAGTAGAGGTGGTAGATGGCCCGGTGGTGGCGGGCGGTGAGGAGTTTAGCACTGGGGTCCGGCGTCACGGACTCGGGGACAAACATGTAGGCGTAGAGGCCGGCCGCCACGTTGGTGGCTAGCACCAGCCAGAAAGGGTTGATGTACCTGAACAAATTGACCATGTGATGACAATCTGGCAATGTAATATCGAAAATTAACATTTTCGCTTATGGGCTCTAAATCTTGCAGGAGGGAATGGGTCTGAGACCAGCATACCCCTGGGCCCGGCGCCACTGCCCTCCGATGATGCTGGCGAACATGCCTGCCAGGCCCAGGCACGCCTCCAGCACCGCCACCCGGAACGTGCGCGACCTTCGGTCACTGGTGTCGGCCACGTATGAGAAGCAGCCGGCAAGGATGGAGTTGAAGTCCCCCGAGAGGCCACTTAAAAGCCGCCCCACTAGGAAGTAGGCCACGGGCAACTTCTGGTACATCACCACTAGGTACACCACCGTCTGCAGAGCCAGGCCCATGCTGGGCAGGATGAGGACCGGTCTCCGGCCGGCTTGGTCACTCCATGAGCCGAGGAGGGTCGTCACCACCGCTGCTACTGCAAAGCCCCCCAGGTTAATGTACAGGTTCCAGTGGGCGGTCAGGGTCTCCACTTCCTGAAGCAAAATAAAAACATTTGAGAGAACGTTATGTGGAGATGAAAACAACCTAAAAACTGTAGTTATTTCCTTTTACGTCAAATTAGACAGCACACTACCTTTTGAAGAGGGTCGGGGTCCGCCGAGGTATTGCCGCATCCCCCGCCCTTGGTACCGTTGTATCCCAGGTCCTCACTGAGGCGCTCCCATAAATACTGAGTGGACAGAGGGGCTTGGAGAGCTATCGAGAACATTGCAAGAAATAAGACTGGCTCAACAGACAGGCCGAAAGGACATGCAAAAGGAGGCCGTCTGCAACACTTTCTCGGAATTTCTACCTCTTCATTTGGTGAAGACGTTGTGATTTCATCGTCCGAGGATGTAAGGTTATCCGTGGGCAGGATGGCCACGGTGTCCCGTTCTTCCATGTTTGACTAGTATGACTTCAACACCAAGTCCAACACGAGTAAACTATTGTCGTTTAGAGAACTGAGAACTGTCCTTCTCTGAAATGGTTTGATTCACCGCCGTTAGCTTGGTCAGTCATGTCCAGAGATGTGTAGAATTGAACAACTTGATTTCAATGGACAAAAAGTTAACTTATTGACGCAGACGCTTGCTCGAGTCTTTCACGTATATGTAGTAAACACCACTTACCGGCATGATGTTGCCCCGTCTGGATAGATGTGTGTACTGCACGCCATAATATGGAGATATCATGGGTATAAATTCTTGCAATAAAAGGAAATCAACTTTTAATAACCGATTGTAGTTCCACTGCAATGACCCAAATACTGCACACCTCAGTTAAATAAAAGTGGGTGTATACTTGCCTCAAACATTTTAAAGATGCCTATGCAATACAACCTGTAGGCCTATGTCTCAAAAGCAAAATTATGTGAACTAGAATATCCTGACAGTGTTGTTCATTTTCTTATATATAAGAAAGGTAGATTATTAAGGTATAATAATCCTCAAATCAAAATCATTCCAATATGAAAAGGGCCACCCACAACAACAAATATTATACTTGACAACAGGAAAAATTCTTATCACATTGAATCACAAGAAAACGGATATAGTGGGAAAATTAAAAAGATCAAAACTGTACTGCAGGCATGGGTAATATACATGTGATAAGTAATACCCATTGTAAAGCATGTTCGAATTACATCTCTGCTATTGAATGGAGTTTTCTTAACAAAAGTACTGCAATAACACCTAACTTACCCATAAAGAAGCCATTCAACCCATTGAATGACAATAGTTTCATTGTTGCACGCCATGCACGCACACAAACACATTCTGAAGGGAAGGGACATCAGTAAAGGCCCCCTGGTCTCAACTGACATGGATTCATTTCCACATCACGTCAAGATAGCACCGGCTAGAAAAGGAAAAGCACAGGTGTGCTCGATCTCAATTTGGGTTGTAATTGAGATAACTTGTATGTGATGGTGTGGGTGAGTACCTGAGCCTCACCACCAGCCCTGGAAGACGCAGCGGTTGTGAAGAGCGTCATCAAACTAGTCCGCTGCCATGCTTGTTGACCGGGACCCCCAACACAAAGGGCACAGATATAAGTACAACATCAAGAGTAGCCACCAGAAGACAATTGATGAGTGTCTAGAGACAGACCTTCAAATGGTCTCATACCTGGTGTACAAACAGCAGGGACAAATCAGGGACTCTCCCGGTGTCTCATCCCCGTTTTCCCTAGGGGGAATACAGAACGATTCTCAGCTGTTTGAGGAGGGAAAAGTACCAGTCCCTCAGCAAGGTGAAATGGAGAGATCTTCCTTTGTATTAGGATGCAAGTGAAAGAGTTCATGAGCACAGAACAAAACATGGACAGACATAACTTGAGGGCCAGATTGAAATGATTGTCAGTCATGGCTGTTGGCATTACATGACCTGAAGGGAAGCAAGTTATGCACCAAGTGTATCTTGGATGATAGTGGCTATGACTATTATTTATGTAATTTAATAGAACTTCCATCTCTTGTAAACTTCCTTATAGTTTTAACATAATTTGTTATATCTGTGGGAACTCTGGAGGTTTACCGCTATGCACATTATTTCACGGTCTGTTTTCAAATTCCTTGCCTGCACCAAGAATGCGCAACATGCAACTCTACCAATGCACTTAATGCAATTAATCCAAATCCCACCAGCTCAGCAGAATAGAGTTTAGGGGGGATGACCCTGCAGAGTTCCACAACACACATAGTTTAGTTTGTCTGCCATACAGATTCTCAAAGTGTTAGAGTTGTCTTGAGCAGTCTGAAGACTTGTACAAGTCGTGTACTGTGGTTATTGGTCATTTATTTAATAAGGGTAATGGCATGACACTGTTCAAGATTATGAGGACTTCTTCAGCCCCCTTCCTATCTGCACCCTCTTTGCGGAGCAGGGATCTGTTGCACTACCAACCATTTTGCACCTCAATCCGGTCACTATTCCAATCAATCAAGGACAGCACCAGCTAATACGCCTCCAGCAGACTAAGAAATTAGCACAGCACACAAAACGCATGCAAAGTTGTTATTTTTCAAAAGCATCACTTAAGCAGCCTTACACCTTCCAAATTGGTAAAGCCTAAACAGTATAAGCATGTTATAACATAACATAATAGAATAGAATAGAATAACATGTTCAAGCGTTCAAACGCACATCAGGTGGGACTCTGATCACTTTTTGGAAAGAGAACCGAGCGACCAAGCGGCTATCTGAGCATACCTCAGGAGGGATCAACTACCAACATTTGTAAGTCAAAACCATAGACCATTTTTCAATGGAGATACAATCAGCAAACAGAGTGAATAGATACTGGAGTGGCTATACAGATGAAATGCAGCCTATAGAAACAAGGCTTTAGGCAAAGCATCAATGTGGATTTAAAAATGGGTGTACTTTCTGATAGTGAGCATGTATTGAATCAAGTCTTCTGGAGACTAAAAAGTGTGTGTGTGTGTGTGTGTGTGTGTGTGTGTGTGTGTGTGTGTGTGTGTGTGTGTGTGTGTGTGTGTG
>JAOPJL010000053.1:13257864-13271933 GCA_027123545.1 Trisopterus esmarkii | reverse complement strand
CACACACACACACACACACACACACACACACACACACACACACACACACACACACATACACATACACACACACACACGAACAGAAATTAGTGATGTTGAATTCTTAATAATGGAGTGACTATGCTCCTTATACAAATACAAAGAAAGCCCACATTCAATTGGATAAACGATTCGTAAATATAAAGCCCTTTTACAATTTAGTAGTATCCTATATAGTAGTACCCTATTGCAAAATATATTTCAAAATATATTTTTTATATTTAAAGTTATTGTAAAAACAAAAAATAAGTGTTGAATTGAAACACCTAATGTTGAGGAAATCCATTACCGTAAGTGTCTTCACTTTAGCGCTATATTCTGCTGCTACTATTTTATATCCATTAATAAACTACAGGTATACCAATTGCGGTCATGCCCCCTATAGGCCAATACCATTATTCTGCCAAATCACTTTTAAACCTTAGCCATAATCACAAATCAATATTACATTACTATTGCTCTCCTTATTAACCTCCCTTTGAAATCGGTTTGGACTGAATCCCTTTAGTTCAGCTATTCTATATTTTTTAAGCTATTTAAATAATTAGGCTAAATATTTAATCCCAAAGTAATAACTAACGCATCAATGCTGACACCTCTAGAAGGAAAATGCTCAATTGAATTAATCCGTTGTTAAACAGATCAACGCTTTAATTAAAACACAACAAATGGTTGTTAGTTTTAGCAGTCATTGTTGTTGTTGTTGTTGTTGTTGTTGTTGTCGTTGTTGTTGTTTCTTTCCTGCAGACATTGCATTTTCATATATTATTCAAATATGTAATTAAAATAAAGAGCCAGTGAACCATAAACCGTTTTTTTAAACGTGGTCATATGTGTTTTATGATCGTCAACATAGTAGGCCTAAACTATGCCATTGTATCACTGCTTCTCAAATAAGACTTTGAGAAGAAAACAGGAGTGAAATGTAGCTCTTTTCCTGACGTCAAAGTGCAATTCGACGTCCAAGGGACACCTGACGCACGGTGTGCATGGTCCAGCTCTGTCTGGGCAGCGGTTTATTGGACGGGGCAATCAACATCCACTGCTGCAGACTGCTCCACACATCCACACACTCCTCGTCTCCGGTGTCCCTTGGTCGTGACGTCGAAGAGGCGTCATGAGCAGAGTGGAACGTTCAAAAACAGTTTTGCAGAGACTGGCCAAAACAACTGAAGAATCTGAATCATGTTTTTACGGTCTTTTTTTAGTAGCAGGGACAAAATGGCAAAGATTACTATGTTGACGATCATATAAGACATATTGCCCCGTTAAAAAAAAAGAAAAGACTGGTATTTGGTTCACCGCCTCTTAAATGATATATGAACGAAGCTCCGCCTGCAGATGACGTCACACGGAAGCCGCCTCCCTTAGGCTTCGGGGAAGTTGTGGCAGCTATAGGCTAGGTTGTTGTCTTTGTACAAGGAGACATTAAGCTAGCAAACCAGCATAACCTTTTCTCCCTACACGTTATATACCTACATGTAGTGTATGGTTCAATAGCTAGGAGGAACGGAAACACGGCGAACAAGGCAGTAGTATGGAGCCTCATATATACGTTTCACTCTTCTGCCTCTTTATTGGTGTCGTCGCTGCGAGGACCGGGGAGGCCAGTGAGGACACTCGTATCAAACCGGGAGTGGAGGACTACAGCAGATATTACAATTATTCGGAGTTGACGGGGCTTTTTCAATCCATGGCCAATACATATCCTCACATCGCGAACCTGTCCAGCGTAGGGCGGTCCGTTCTGGGAAGGGAGCTGTGGGTCATGCGGATCACAAAGGACCCTAACACAGACGATCCGGGGAAACCCAGGTTCAAATATGTTGGAAACATGCACGGCGACGAGACTATATCCAGGCAGGTGTTGGTGTACCTTGTGGACTATCTGCTGACCAGGTACGGTGAAGACCAACGCGTCACGGAGCTGGTGAACACCACGGATATTTACATCCTGCCCAGCATGAACCCAGACGGCTTCGAGAGGTCCGTGGTGGGCGATTGTGGGGGCACCGATGACGGTCGTGTAAACGCAAGAAACGTCGACCTCAACCGAAGCTTCCCAGACCAGTTTGGGGAAACGAAGGTTACTAAAGAGAATGCCCCAGAAGTATGGTCCGTTATTGAATGGATTTTGGCCAAAAGGTGAGTGGAGAAATGATACACACGCACACGCACAAGCAAGTGTACCTGTACACCGATCAAACTCACCCAGACTATCAGACTGTCCCTTAACTTTACAGTTTGGATACCTGCTCCCATCAGAGTGTTTTATGGGACCTAGTCCTAGCTGTGCACTTTGGAATTTCCTCAGTCGACCAACAATCTAGATAGCATGTTTAGTTGTCTAATACCGACAGAAAAACGGTGTGGTCAGTGAGAAAGTAATCCATGACCTCTTCCTTTTCAAGCTGTGATCTAGACTAGGGAATATGATGCTCAGCCATGTCATTTTTAAAAGTTTCAACATTTTAACAGGCACTATCTGTTGAGGCAGGGCAATATATATGTGACACACACTAAACATGCTAAATAATGCACACCTATAGTAATGTTGTTAGTTGAAATTACTTGTTTGTCTTTTTCAACTGGCCCCGGTTTTAACTATTGAACCTTCTTCCCCCCAGATTTGTGCTTTCGGCCAACCTGCATGGTGGCACCGTTGTGGCCAGCTACCCCTTTGACGACACGGCCACCCATCAGATGCAGGGGGCATACAGCCGCTCAGAAGACGACCGCTTGTTTCGTTACCTGGCCCGCGTCTACGCCAAAAACCATCCCGTGATGAGGACCGGCCATCCCAACTGCCCCGATACTCCAGATGAGACCTTCAAGGAAGGCATCACCAATGGAGCCAGGTGGTATGATGTACCTGGTAAGATGCTTCCCTCCTCTCCTCCATTTTATTTAGGCCAGGGTACTTGCCCACGGGAAAAGGATGTAGTGAATATTCTCACGCCCTGTCATTATTGTCCCCCTTTCCCTGTGTAGAGTGATAGACATTGTCATGCGGGGGGGGGGGGGGGGTGGGGGGGGTAATTGCTGCACCACTTTAACAATTCTTTGTGCTGAATCATATTTGGGCCGAAAAGGTTGATGACAGAATTCTGTTGTAGAGCTCGACCTTATCTAGACGTCTTGTCAATGAGGAAACGACCAACTGTAGATACCTGAGCTGTGTTGCCATGGAGATGAAGTAGTGAAGGCTGTGTGATATTCTGTATCTTGAGGTGACGTGGTGCTCTAGGGATATGTTGCCAACGCACCAACAAATAACAAAGAACAATCCTAGACTTTACTAAAGTGCATTATTGGCCTTTTTATTTGAAGATGGCATGAAAGGTTTTCATGTTTTCACAGTACGTATTTGTATAGTCCTTTCAGAACGTTACTAATTACAAACCAAAGTGTATGCTGCTGTTAATAAAGCCAAATTATCGTTGATTTTCCACATGAAGCTTGCAGTCAGCAACAGGCAGAAAAATCAAACACTTTGCATCGGATAGAGTCTAGGGGCAATTATTGCAGGAAAGCGGTCAAACACTCCAACCAGGCCTGAAGACAAAACACTGCAGTGGTAACAAAGTCTTTAATCTTAGGACAGATTAGGAGTCTGGGGCCCATGTTCTCAGACAGGCGCTCACACCCCACACGGAGGCACAGGCAGTTGGACACAGTGGCACGACATGCCATCGCTCTATCTATGGAAATACATGTCTCAAATAAAGCCACCCTCTAGATTGTGCTGGTGTGAATGGGTTCCAAGTGTCCTCCGGGCGGACAGTAACTGGATCAGCCTCCCCGCTAGCTGGGTGATCCAGAGGGGGGAGGCCTCGGTGAATGGTGAAGTAAGAGGCACCTTTAGTCATCGGCATCAGGAGGATTTGGTTACATTTGCTCTCTCTCTCGCTCTCTCTATTGAACATTTTCGCTCCAAAAGCATGCCGGGATAATACTTTTGCTCTCGGATTAATGCGCAGTCACCTGGATTAGATCATGGAAGATGAATCGTCGCGATTTTAAAAAGAAAATAAACTGAAACCAGATGATCCCTGGTTTTGTTTATTTTAATTTTCACAGACCATCTCCAATGTTCAAGGGGGGTCCATGATCTGTCATTGATTGATTGTAAACATTTCAATTATGTATGCCTAATGACTAATTGATATTGAATGTTATTGTTTTATTTAAAGTATTCTCAAAATGATGCAATAGGTATTGCCCCATTTGGTCTCAATTAAGAAGTAGTGGTCATTTTTTGTCGTCCATGTTATGCATTTAACACTGTGCATTAGGCATTGACTCAAGATAACTAAACTGAATAACTGGGCTAGGCTAGTATGCTAAAAACTCACCCTCTCTCCCTCTCTGCTGGATGGTCTTGTGGGTCATAAAAATTAAAATCGTGCGAGGCCTAGAAGTTTAGGCCAACAGATTATAGAGATAGGCGCCTTTTTTTCTCTAGAACAACAAATGACTTTCTTTAAGTCTGTTGAGGAAATATTAACATATGACTTCTAAACATGTTACCATAATGCCAGTCAACCGGAATAAGCACACATTGGAAGTTAATAATACATCCTCCTTAGTAACAGAGTGGCTATGGTCTGTGGTGACATGGTAGCTAGTAGAACAACCCTTACTGACCTCTGAAGGCTCTGCCAGTTTGGGTCGAATGTGGTTGGCCGCTGTCCGAATGAATTTGAATGCATAACTGGATGCAATAAGATAAGTTAACACTTAATTATCTTATCTTGGGACCTCCTCGAAAATGTGATGGAACATCTCAAGAGGTTTATCCTAATAAATACATTTCCATTTAATTGTATCCTATTAAGCATGACCAAGCATTTGTGGGAAGCAGCCTTTGGTAACCGGACCCCTAGACTAGTTTTGTTCCATTAGCTCAAGGGATGGTTTGTATAAGGGCTGGATGGTGCCCAGATCTAGCCACACACAAATATTTAATCATGTGGATTTTAGATTACAAAATCTCAGTCTCATTTCTTTATTGTACAAATCTTTAAACTTCCATTATTGTTTATTGTTTTCCCTTATTGTTTTTAATGAAGAGGTTGTTACCCGCTCACCTGGCAAGAGATTTGGCAATTCCATTTTCCCTTTTTAAATTAATTTGACTTTGTCTTTGAGTTGGCTCATCTCACATATGAATTGGCTCTAGTATGGGTTGCTTGTAAAACCAGATTCATTTGACAGTTTTCCTTAAATTGGACTAAATGACATTTTGTTCTTATATCACATCTATGCACTCAACAACCAAAACTTGCCGGCGATAGTGGCTGATAAAAGCTGCTGCCCTGGCCAAGACAGCAGCTTGTTCGGAGCTCAGGGTGTGCCCATCTGGATCCTGTATGCAAGGGTATATTTACGTTTAGGGAAGGCATTGTTTCCAGGCAAAGGATGTTTGCTTTTAGTCTCAGTAGGGTTAATTCAATGTTGTTGAGCTCTTGAGCATGCCTGTGGTGTTCTTCCTGCTTATCGTTAGCTTCTTTGTTCTGTCTAGAAATGATATCATCAAGTTGAGACTAAGGTCATTACTCATCAGAATGCTCTGCATTTTGGAATCCATGAAAATGGATTCTAAGAAAATTGCCTGTCTTCTTTATAGTCAAAAATTGTAAAATATCTTTAATGTAGGCCTAGTGCTTCAATTTCAGTGAGCAAAATAGCCATCTCCTTTGGGTGCTATTTACTACCTAAAGGTTGGCCCCAACTCCCCATAGTCGGCTCTTGAGTCCAAATCAAAACGGTCTCATGACCCATATAATCCACGCTGTGTTTTACAGGTTGGGTCAAGTGGAGCACAAGCACATGCTTGTCTATTGTTTGACTGAGCCGACGCCAGTGTGTTGCTCAGGCAGGAACTAGGAATGCACTCATGCCTTATCAAGGCGATGCGTCATGGCTGATCTCTGATGAAAAATTTAACTCAAACCATTGTTTATGGGTTAGTGGCATATGTAAAATGAAAATCAAAAAACATTTTTTTAAATACCTTCTTTGATATTTTCAGATTTGTAACAATGTATTTTTAATTGTGCATTTATTTTAGAGGTCTGTTTACATTTGGGAATATTTGTCCCAGAAGGTACAGTAGAGGATTGTTTTACATTGTGTTTCATGTGACATCTTCAGCTATCACACGTTCCTTGTTGGCTGTTTTTACCGTGTACATACCCTTATATATATCTTATATTTGGGCACCAGCTCCTCCAGGCATGGCTCATGTTTTTCCTCCTCGTAAAGTGTAATAACAGCGTGTTGATTTGAGGCGATGCTCCTGTTGTGTTGTCATTCAGGAGGGATGCAGGACTACAACTACCTCCACGGAAACTGTCTGGAGATCACCATGGAGCTGAGCTGCTGCAAATACCCCCCTCCCTCTGAGCTCAAGAACGAGTGGGACATGAACAGAGAGTCGCTGATGGCCTATATGGAAAAGGTAGGGAGTAGGCGGTCTAACCATCACATGTGTGTATGTATTATGTATGAATATACGTATGTGTATGATGATTTGTTTGATGATACATTGTCCCAGAAATAATTGAGTCATTTTGGTTTGGACTATTTTATGCCACCGATAATATAATAGCATAATAATGCAATGAATGCAATACAACATGAACAGTGACCCTGTTGACCTGGATGATTGACCTGATTATGATTTGTCAAACTGATTCATTCTCAGACTAGAGCTATCATAAATCAACCATGGTGAATTTAAATGAATGTTGCTTTGTCGCAAATAACCTTCTTATTATGCAGGCCAAACTGTAGCATGCTCACAGTCTAAACTTTGTCTTTGTTGTGTCCTTTAACTGCATTGTATCTGAATACACTCACACTTACAATTCTCTACCGTAGCACTGAATTAAACGAAACTCGTTTTATCAAGTCGTCCCGGTCAACATAATCCTATCTTCTTGCAGGTTCACATAGGGGTGCGTGGCTATGTGACAGAGGCCAGCAGTGGCTCTGGCCTCCCTGATGTCAGCATCATGGTGGCAGGCATCAACTACAACCTGACCACAGGACGGCATGGCGAGTACTATCGCCTCCTGCTCCCTGGACAGTACAACATCTCAGCCCTCGCACCAGGGTAAGCACTCTGGTCCCCTCGTAACTATGCACGGTTCTGCTTTGATTTGCTTCTGTGATAAAGAATTTTTTTTCTTGAGCTTGTTTTTTGGCTTCTGAGTTTCCTCGTCTTAAACAAAACTAGATTGACATTGACACAGATACATTTTTCCTTCCCGCAGGTACACGACCCAAACGATCCAAAGTGTCCTAGTGACCGAGGGCAAAGCCACTGAACTCAACTTCACCATGAAACCCACGGCCAGCGAGCCGGTGAGCGGCATCCCCCTGACGACCAAAGCCCCGACGTCTGCCCAGAGCGCCCCCCAGAGCATCCCCCAGAGCGCGCCCCAGAGCACCGCCCAGAGCGCCGCCCACACACCCGAACCCACGCCTTCCACGGTGAATAAGGCCCCGACCTCAAGCGGGAACCGCAGCTCTCCTCCCACTCCTACCCCCAGCCCGGAGGTCACCCCCCCGCTGATGCCGCAGTACTTCCGCCACCACAACTACGCCGACATGGAGCTGTTCCTGCGCAAGCACATGGCCGAGTTCCCCGCCATCGCTCACCTCTCCTCCGTGGGCAAGTCCGTGCAGGGCCGCGAGCTGTACGTGATGGTCATCTCCGACAACCCGACGGTCCACGAGCATGGTAGGTCGGGGACCAGGGATATGAGGGCTACGGGCATGTTTCCGTTCCTTTAACACCCGCCCCATGCCGGCCGAAAGCCAGGGTTGATAAACCACGCCAGATAGACACGTACCTTTTCACCTGGAAGTGTTGACAGAAGCTCTGTGATAACATAACACACTTATGTGTGTACTGATTGTGCTGATTCGAGTACTTGAGTTAAGCTAACCCTATATAAGAAGGGTAGTGGTAGTATATCGCTTCATGATAAACACTACGGCTATGTCAGCCTAAAATATTGCATCTTTTGTTATAGGCTCCGGTTTAAATCAATTACTTTGACTGACAAGCACCACGAGTTGGTTTTATTGGACAAGCTCTGTCAGAAAAGTCATGCTGTGTGTTCTGATTGAGTTAGTTACACAACTGATCTGAGTTAACAGGTCTGTGACATTAGCTGGCTAGCGGCCAGTTGGGGGGTGGTTCAACACTTACTTTCCCCTTCCTGTTGTGGTATTCATCATTTACCAGTATTGGAATTTTTTAACCAATCTCAATCAACCAACGTTTGGTTGGTTGAGTAACCTAAGGCCTCAGAAACAGATTTTATAGAGACGCAAAGATCATGTTGTGGCAGCAATTTAAAACATGGGAAGCAACATCATCATCACTCCTCTTCGTACCCTATAAGGCTATGGGAAACAACATGGCACAGGTAACTACACAGCCCAAATTAACTTACCATTATCATTTGGCATGTCTACCTGCCAGGATGGAGAAATCGTCTTCTGATATGTAACCCTGAATCTTTTTACCTGTCAAATGACCAAACCTATCCCACCACCGCACTGGGGGGTGGCAGGTGTTTGTATTTGGACCCCGAGCTCTGGACAACAACACACCATGATTTCTGCTTATTTCCTCCCACCAGGTGAGCCCGAGTTCAAGTATGTGGGCAACATGCACGGCAACGAGGTGGTGGGACGGGAGCTGCTGCTCAACCTCATTTGGTATCTCTGCCTTAACTACGGCAGCGACCCAGAGGTCACCCAGCTGGTCAACAGCACACGCATCCACATCATGCCCTCTATGAATCCGGATGGCTACGAGGTGGCAAAGGAAGGTGGGCTGAGGCTTGTCACTCACACCGCCGAGTTGTTTTGTACTGATGTCACGTATACGGTCGTACCACAGTGTGCAGCTCCTAACGGAGGACGGAAGGAAGTTCAACACTAACAACAGGAAACCAAACCCAGTGTAAACTCATTCTTCCTTTTATTTTTCCCTCAAAGGGGAAGAGAAAGGCTACAGGGGACGGAACAACAGCAACAACTTTGATCTGAACCGTAACTTCCCCGACCAGTTTGTCAATATCACGGAGCCCAGGCAGCCGGAGACGGTGGCCGTGATGAGCTGGCTGAAGAGCACCCCCTTCGTGCTGTCAGCCAACCTCCACGGAGGTAGGCTCGCAATCTGCTAAGATTATGTCCGAACAAAGTTCCGACTTAATGAATACCACAGGCCATTTGCCTTTCCTGTTTAAATTGTCATTTATGAAGAGTGTTTGTGTTTTTGTCAATTTTACTTTTTGGACCTTTTCAAACACTTCTACAAAGACAGAATTATCGCGTTGCTCAGTTTACTTTATCTTTATCATTACATTGGTGTGGTTAGGATAGTGGTTTGGGTGTATCTGCCCATTAATCTCATGTAAAATGTGGGTAAAAATGTCTGCTAAGTGAATAAATAGTAAATCGATAAAGGGGCTGTACCTCTTAGTTGAGGTTTCTGCTGGATCACTGTTGATGATCTGTTTTTTAAACCTGCCTCACCCCTCTCCCCGGTGTCCCTTCTAACCCAGGCTCTCTGGTGGTTAACTACCCCTATGATGACGACAGAGAAGGAATCTCGGAGTACAGCAAGTGCCCCGATGACGAGATCTTCCACCAGGTGTCTAGAGCCTACTCACAGGTAACCTGACCCCCTCTGCTCCAACGGTCATATTCTACGTTCAGATGTGAGCTCTATCGAAAACATCATGTGGAAATCATTTGCCTGTGTTTGTGTTTGTGTGTTGAAGGAGAACGCTCTGATGCACAAAGGGCACCCTTGTGAGAAGCTGTACCCTGGGGAATATTTTGGGGAGGGCATCACCAATGGTGCCAATTGGTACAATGTTCCCGGTATGTCTCTCTGTTTTGACAAAGCCTCTCTCCTTGGCCCAGAGAACTCTGGACATTTATATTTACATTAAGGGCATTTAGCTTATTCTTGTATCCAATGGGACTTACAATAAGTACATTTTTCAGTAGGAAGAAAAACTAAAATTTTTCGCTGTCGGTATATGCTTTTCAAGTGCCAATTGCTAGGTTAACCCATTCCCTGCATACAACAAAGATAGCTAGGGTCAGACAATGAAGTTATATTGTTAGACACTCGTGTCGACTCTGGAATCTGTAGATGCATATCAGCTAACATGAGTGTAGGCAAATTTCAGCCCAAAGTTTGTTGACAGTTTTTAACTTTCCAGTCTGGCCATGCCAGCAACACAAATGAATATTAGAGATTGATTAGAGAATAACATGGCATTTAGGATAGGTATACTGAACTCAATCTTGAAACTGGGCTAAAAGGTTTTGGTCTTTTGGTCTTATTTTTAAATAAAGTGAGTGGATGTTGTTCTGAAGTATGTGCGTTAACTTTCAGGAGGCATGCAGGACTGGAACTATTTAAACACCAACTGTTTTGAGGTCACTATTGAACTGGGCTGTGTCAAGTTTCCCTGGGAGAAGGACCTGCCAAAATACTGGGATCAAAACCAACGAGCCATGCTACAATTCATCCACCAGGTGACACACTTTACTGTGTGCGAAAAATTTATCATGTTAGAATCGGAATACTTAGCCTCCGCAAAATATATGTTTCATTTTTTTATATCAAATATAAGCCACAATGGTCAATGTTATCGTAGTGGGAGATGGAGGGAGCTGTATTGTTGATTCATTTGCATCAAGTAGGTGCGGTTCTGTTCGACCACATTCATAAAACAATTGTTGGACTATAGTAACGTGAGGTCCCTGTCAATTCCCATACCTAAATGTACTGCAATTATTTATTGTACTTGAGTATTTTCTCCCCCCTCATTCTTTGCGTTGTGTGTGTGTATGTGTGTCCCACCAGGTCCACAGGGGAGTCAAGGGCACCGTCTCAGACATCCATGATGGTTCTGGCATTCCCAATGCCACCATTATCGTTGAGGGCATAGATCACACCGTCACTACGGCCCAGACGGGAGACTACTGGAGGCTGCTGGTCCCCGGGACATTCAGCCTCACCGCCTCAGCCCCCGGGTAAGTAAAGAGTCATGGAGGTCTTGATGTCTTGGCTGTGGGCCTTACACGCCTCGTGGAAGATGGCCGCTAGGGGAATAAGGCTCATGCTCCTTATCTATTTCTTGAATTTCCATTGCAAGTGGATTTCCATTGTCATCACAGTGTTTTGTACAATCTCTGGTCCGTCTGCACTCTAGGTATGAACCGATGACGATCTACGCCACGATCCCAAAAGACACGGTAGAGGTGGTGGACTTCAAACTGAGCCGAGTCGGCGCCGGGCCTGAAGGCCGGGCCCCCGCGGGCCCGCCTCCCACCCAGGACCCCTCGGTGGAGGAGTTCCAGAACTTCATCCGGTACCTATCCCAGGGCGAGGGGCTGGAGGAGCTGATGAGGAGCACCGAGACGGAGAACAGCTACCGCTACCGGAATGAGAGAGAGATAGCAGAGTCCTTGAGAGGCCTTCTCCTCAACTTCCCCAGGATCACCTCCCTGCGAAGGTACCTGCTCTGATTTCCTAATACCCTCTTCAAATTCTGGCGGCTTGATTATGTTTAGCCCTCTGCCAACTTTGACCTAAATTGTTAATGTAAGGAAGTAAATGTCACTCACACAAGCTAGGTTTTCAAATTGTGATGCCTGACATTTTCCATCTACAAAATGTGTTTTGACAGATTTTATAGTGTTAGTTATGCCAATAGTGAATGTCTTTACCCATTGCTTTGTTTCATTTACTAGGATAATTTGATAATAAAGTCTTTAGATTCTATGTGGAGCTGGCGCCACGATTTTCAGTCGGCTGATTCCACAATCTGGAGGGCCAGTCAGCCAGACATTTGTTAGAGTCGGACTCTGTAGTCTCTATGTCTAGTGAAAGATGCCAATCTTTCTGTATATGATCCCTGTCGGCATGGTCCAGATTCGGGTTTGATTTTATTAGGCAAGTCTTTCCATGATCGGGTGTTGTATGCAGGTCAAATAAGCATATCCACAGGGGTATTTTCAACAAGTGTGTATTTGCAAGAGAAGCCAGAAAAAAGCAGCCACGTGCGTGATGCCATTTAGCAAAATTCAGATGAGACTGGTTGACGTTGTTTTTATTGTTTTTGCCTGTTTATGCATTCTTTTAATGCAGATCATTGCACAAATTACCACAGAGGCGTACTGTACAAAATGTTTGTTTGTTTACGCTACTCATTCTGAATAATTTCAGATTGGAAAAAAACCCTTAAGTGTGGCCCCAAGTATTTCTTTTTTTTTTTATAGATATTCTCAAATTATTCCTGACTGTGAAGATTCCTAACTTTTCCGTTGTCTTTCCGTTTGGCTGATGTCTAGTCTGGGCCAAAGTGTGGAGTTCCGAACCATCCGGGCTTTGGAGATCTCCAACCAGCCAGAGGAGGCGGAGCCATCTGAACCCAAAATAAGATTTGTGGCAGGGATCCATGGAAACGCTCCAGTGGGCACTGAGCTTCTGCTGGAGTTTGCAACCTTCCTGTGTATGAACTATGGCAAGAACCCAGCCATCACCAGGGTGAGGGCCTCAGGATCATATGTTCCACCGTTGGAGCAGCTCTAGTACATCTGTCCAAATTTACATCCTACCTTTGTAGTGCCAAAACCTTATGTATGCACATGGTAGCGTCACATAACACACATCTGCTTTCCTGAATGTACATCATGTCTCCTATCATTAAGGTCCTATAGCATTGTATGCTAGCTATTTATCATGGATTATCCATGTGAATTCCAGTAATCAATATTTTGAGTCATATTTCTGAATGTTAAGCCTGTCTAACCCTAACCCTTCTCCTTTCCCCTCTCACTCTCTCTCTCCATGCCAGCTCATTAACAGCACACGGATTGTCATCCTGCCCCTCATTAACCCAGACGGTAGGCAGCTGGCCGATGAGAAGCAGTGCACCTCTACGCGGGGCATGGCCAACACTCACGGCAAAGACCTGGATACAGACTTCTTTGGTCAGTTGTGTGGAACCTTACAAGTGGGTCAGAGGGTCAAAGGTCACCAGAAAGCACTACATTTATGATTCGCATAAATGGCATGAAAGCAAACTGTATTTTACTGCTTTGACCCCAGCCCCACATGCATTTGTTCAGCACATTGAGTCTACTATGCGTTGTACTAAATGTCATGTGCTTTATAAATAAACTTGCTTTGACTTCAGGCGACGCTTCCCAGCGCATGGTGGAGGCCCAGCCAGAGACCAGAGCCGTGATGAAGCTTATCCTAGAGAGGGGCCAAACGCTGTCTGTGTCTTTAGATGGGGGCGCTCTTCTGGCTACCTACCCTTACGACAAACCCGTCCAGACTGGTAATACAACCCAAATAAAATAAATTAAGATTCATTTTTAGTCCATTTTTTATCAGTTCATTTAAATCCTTCTACATTTTACCGACATGAACGACGGCCCATGGCGTCCTTGTCATATACAACCTTGTTTGAATCCGTCATATGTTCTTTCTCTCCAGTTGAAAAGGAGGGCACTCTGAAGTACTTGGCTAATATGTATGTCAAAAACCATCCGAAGATGCACCTCGGGGACCCCGGGTGTCCAAGCATGGGGAAAGGTATGCAATAGGAGCTAATGCTATAGGATTAGCATCATATAATTCACAGCATTGATCATGATTTGTCTTTCACATTATTAAGCATTCTTTTGGAGCTCATTGGTGCATTGTTTACGGTCCTTGCCCATTCCAGGCGGAGTTCTCAGGGCAGCAGAGAGGCAGAGCCACATGGGCAGCATGAAGGTGGGTCGTAGTGTCTCACTCTCACATTAACAGGTAGAGGAGGCCTTCTGCCTCAGGGACCACCTGGTGCAGTTGGAGACGGGGGGGGGGGGGGGGGGGGGGGTTATTTATTTTATTCATTTGTTGGCGCCGGTTACCGTCGAGGTTTTGAGTTGGGACTTTGGCCCTTGTCCAAGGATAACTTGGGACACAGGCG
>JAOPJL010000053.1:13244844-13255461 GCA_027123545.1 Trisopterus esmarkii | reverse complement strand
TGTGTGTGTGTGTGTGTGTGTGTGTGACAAGTAAGGATAGCTGCATGTTTGACTTTTGCAACCCATTGTATGCATTTGCCATTCATACAGGAAGTAGTGAAGATAAAATATTATTTTCAACTAACGTTCAATTGTGAAAGCAGCAACAACTGAGATTGGTCATCTTTACAGGTGGTGGTGTGGTCCAATGAAGCGGCCGGTGTGGTCATCATTTCGTTGAACATGGACAACCGTATCTTCGGTCTGCCCAGAGAGTTTGTGGTGGCTGCCGCAGGTAAGAATGTAAAAAAATGTTGATCAATGTTTGGTTTAATTCAAACAAGTTATCTCAGAGCGAGATGTTCTTATGGTTTGTGTATGGGTCGGTGTATTCTGGTGCCAGGTCATGTTCAATTTAATCAGACAAATAGTTTGACAGATTATGGAAAGGAATGTTAAGCTTACCTGTGTGGATATATGATATCGTCAATCATCCTAAAAATATTCAGTCATTCAATTGATCAAAAAGTGAAAAACCTGAAGTCGTGTCTGTACGTCACTACTTGTGATTAATTCATGCCTCACATATCATCCTCCTTCTCCTCCGCAGCGGCCTCTATGACGGCCCTGGTGGTGACCGCCTGCATCATCTGGTGCGTGTGTTCGGCCAAGTCCAACCAGCAGAAGGACGGCTTCCACCGACTGCGTCAGCACCGCGACGACTACGAGGACGAGATCCGCCTGACCTCCATGGGCTCCAAGAAGGCCCTGCTGGGCCACGAGTTCCAGGACGAGAGCGAGAGCGACGAGGAGACGCTGTACGCCAACAAGCTCTGAACCACCACCACCACCAGCGACGGCCCACACACCCCGTCCCTGCACTCTGCTTGTAGCCCGCTGTTTTCCTTTTGGTTGTTAGTACATCCGTGAACTCTTGGCCCGCGGTGAACGTGATGGACCATCGGGCTATGGGGCTCGTTTGTTTTTTCGACAGACTTTTCAAAAGTGATTGCGTCTCCCGCTCTGGCTCTCCCTCGCGCTCTCTCTCGGCCATCAAACTCTTAAAATGTGTGTATTATAGTAATACTATGAGAAGAGGAAGTGAGGTGCTGTCCTGTATAGAGGGGACACTGAGAGTTTACAATTCAACGCCTATCCGTCCAGTGCACACTAGAGGTCACACCTTTTTCACATCCAATCCCCCGCAAAAGTATTGTTTTGTTGAATACTTTCCAACCCGTCAGTCTCATGAGAAAGTGCTTCAGTCCAAACACACGAATGATGTTCTCACTATGCTTGCAATGAAGTTTGCATAATCACAGAAACCTGCCGCTATTGATAGAACCTATGCTGCAATGCTACTGTACATCTAACCAAGTGAAAGTTATTATGTTCAGGTTTGGGATGGAGAATCCAACACTGTGCCTTGGCTGTGGTCAAATTCAACAGCCTGTTGAAAGAGTTTTTGACGGATTATGAATGATCTAGGATCAGACACAGGCTTAACTAAAGGGTGTACATTAATTGAACTATTTGAAAAGTTGCTGAAATCAAATGTTTTTGTGCACAGAGGATTGTAACCGGTTGGTTGTATTGTCCTCCTCTCATTTCCCTGGCGCAAGTCAAAATGGAGAGAGCTTTAGGTGCAGGGAGCACTATGCATAGGAAAGCAATGATTGAAGCAAAGAATGCTTTTTAAAATATGTCCATAGATATCATCATCGGAAAGTATGATCCTCAATGGTTGACTTGTTGGATCATCTTTTTTTTTTACTTTGCAAGTTTTTGGATAGAATATAAAATAGTTTTTACATTAATTTGGCTTTCATGGCTTTCTGAACATAGACTATTTAACATGTTCCTTTAAAATGTTCATATGTCATGAAGGGTTGTTGCCATAAACTTCATATAAAATTTAGATCTGTTGCACACACAATGTGCACATATCAATGATGTGACCACTTAAGTGTTTTAAAAAGAGGCCCACTTTTTTTTTGTGGTGGTAGCTCTTGCTCTTGCTATGCACAACATTAGAATGGATATGTGACCTGCCTTTGGGTGGATGATAAATATATCTGAGAATAGTGACTTGTCATTGTAGGCCAATATCCCCAAATTCCAAACAGTGCAGCAAAGGTACTTATTCATGTGTGAAAAGTTGGTAATTTATTTTCCTTAGTAATACTCTTCTGGAGTGTTTGTGTGTGTGCAATTGTGTTGAAAGTTGGTATGAGAAGTTAGGTTTGTTATGATGTTGGTGTAACATTTTATAAAAACTGGAAATTGATTGTACATATTCAGATGTTTGCCAAATGTAGATATAAAAAGAAGTGCAATTTAAACTAAACCATTGCTCTACTGCAAACAAATCGTTTAATAAAACTTTCTATGCGTGGTCCTAAGACATGTTACCATGAACACCGTCATTCAATTCAATAAAAGATGTCAGATGTGTTTTTTGCTTTGATTTGCATGTTGTATTGTCTGTCATAGTGTTTTGCCACTTACCTATTTCTATCCAGAATATATATTTATATTTTAGGTTTCGGCATGTGTAAAATATTTATAATGTATAATATATTTGTAATGGTATTAACTTAAGTAATGTAGCCAGAAGAACACGAGTAGCGACCTATCGCCACTGCGGGTCAGCATGAAGTCCGCAGCCTGTGTCATCTATGGCCACTGCGGGGCGCCGTCGAGTCAGCAACATGTGTTTTACTGACACGTGACGTTGAGCTGCTGACGTTGCCGACAACAAAGATGGCAGGAGTAGGAAGCAGCAACTACTGGGAAGGTGAGGTGGCATTAAGATTACACAAACTCACTTTATTCATGTTTTATGTGTGGTTTCTCAAGTATAATATGATGTTCAGTCATAAAGCGGAGTGTTCTGGCAGCAGACCAGCAGTTTAACCAGTTATAACCCATGTCTCTTCAGGGCTAACCGAGCTCAGATAGATGCATGCTAACTAGCCGCAAGCGTATAAGAGGACGTTCGCGTTTTGTGCCCTCTTCTTAGTGCAATTTCCTCCATGGGGTGCTCTATTAATGTCAATATAATTCGTGTAATTGTGTGTAATGGAGATAAACTCCCCCATAGTGCACCTTCACTGGCAACTTGGGTCGTCGATTTTGTATCTGCATGCCTTTTTGGTTTTATAAATAACAACGTTTGTCATGTATGAGCTTTCACTTTGACAAACGTTCTTTTTTTTTTTGTAAAGCAATGTCATTCAGATACAAAAAGGAGTACCAAAGCTATCCACAGAGCTGCAATATGAGGTAGATGAGGTTATATCCATTAAATACATCCAGGTTATATTTTCATGAATAGGGCTCACGTCTCACAGGTATACCAGCTACTAGCTATTTGTGCGAAGACCTTACAGTCTATGGCGAAGACAGGGCAACACTGGACACCTGTTATTCAGAAGCACAGATTCTATAACACTTCACAGCCACACACTGAACCCTGGAGGGTAAACCAGCCTGGTGTTGCTGGTTTCAGGGTTAGGCATCCTTATAGCGGACATCAGTGATGTCCAGTCCACTGCCATCTTCTCGCGTGTCAATAAGCTCTGGCGTTGCAATATGTTTTAACTAATCAATAGCTTAGTTTATTCTTTGTGATGGTGGGTATCTGAACGGATCTATAGAGTACACACCTGCTTGTATGCCCTCAGAAGTTTACCTAGATGAGTTCCAGCCTGGCACCTTCCAATGAGATGATAAGGCATTTACCTTTTTAATGCATGTCCATCTCCAATCGGAAAACCGCAATGAAAGCAGGACTTTACCTTTATGATAAACGTCCAACTGAAACCAGCAGAGGGACCAGCCTTAATGGATGTGATATGTGAACCGTCGCCATGTTCTCTAATGCTGTTTGTGGTGCCCACAGATCTGCGGAAGCATGCCAGGCAGCTGGAGAATGAGCTGGACCTGAAGCTTGTGTCCTTCAGTAAGCTGTGCACCAGTTACACCACTTCCAGGGATGGACGCAGAGGAGATTCGTAAGGCCACACACGTTATTTTCCTTTTTTTTCTCAAATAAGTAACAATTGTTATTGTTCCATTATTGTGACATACAACAATAAAATACTACATCAGGTCTGTTTTTTGGGGGACAAAACACCATGGTAGTACAGTACTTAAGAAGTGGGCTATGGCAGAAACTAAATAGACATAACATAATTCACCACAGTATTGTTACATTGTCTTATATGGGCTTCTACTGTACTAAGTTGTTGTTCATTGTATTTCCTTGAAAGGAGGTAAAGTAATCCATGTCTGAAATGTATTATGTATACTATAACTTTAGAATTGTTCGCAATGTAGATAATCAGCAGGATATATGGCTATTATAATTTTACATTGACAGATTAATCCAATAATGTTAATCACAAAATACAATATGGTATATACATTTAACTGAGGAATATCATGGCCAAGTAAACATGTCATTGACTCATTCTTTGAACTAATTCTTTTTTTGATTTCTTAGGTCGGACACCACCCCTCTACTTAACAACTCAAGCCAAGACAGAATGTTTGACACAATGTCAGTTGAGATTGAGCAGCTGCTGGCAAAGGTAATTGTGTTACCAATGAAAGATTGCTGTTCTTAAGTAATCAAAACAAATGGTAGTGCTCGTTGAAAAACCCCAAGCCAGAAATTTAAAAACCCTGGACATATTTCCGGAAAATACATTTCTTCGAAGTAATTGTATTTGTTTGTGCACGTGGTCATCCAAATTTCTTAGGTTAGGCGTAACAGTCCATGATGTAGAGGGGGATATATTCGCAAACTACCCCACCGTAGTGATTCAGCATCTGGATATGCTCATGTAGTTATTGGGGTATAACTAATGACTATACTGTGAGATGGCTCACTGCATGGGTGCAGCAAGGACTTTTACTTTGCTTTCTTTTCAACCTCCACTGGTGATATGTCTTTGTTTTATGAGCCCTCCAGTATTCAGTCATCTTCCCATCCCTTTCCCAGCTCACTGGAGTCAATGACAAGATGGCAGAGTACACGAGCACCCCCGGTGCAGCGTCTCTCAATGCTGCCCTAATGCACACACTGCAGAGACACCGAGACATACTGCAGGTTGGTTTCTGTCTTGTCTCTTCTGTTTTTCATGTCTTGTTTTCTTTCTGAACTTTTTGAAACACAATTGAAATACAGACACACTATTTTCTACACATTCACATTAAATTCAAGACTTGACTTCATCAATATATTTATTTGTAAAATTGAAGTGATGAATACGCTAACTTCTCTACCCTTTGATGTATTTTCTCTCAGGATTATACACATGAATTTCACAAAACCAAAGGAAACTTCTTGGCTATCCGCGAAAGGGAAGACCTTCTTGGGTCCGTCCGGAAAGACATTGAGTAAGTGTCAAATCACGAAGGCTTCTTACTAATTGTCAAGCTTGTGTAAGCTATCAGCTCTTAGGTCATTGATTTTCCTTTCTATCAGGTACAGTTAGTAGTTCTTATTTATTCTCGGATTTGCTTTTATTTATTTAATTAATGGCCATAGGTGGTTACCAATTTGCATTTAATTGATCATTTTATTACTAAATGAATCCTAAACATTTATTCACTCATAAAACCCATATTAGGTCACTGGGCAAAGGTGCGGTATATTAGCTGACACATACTGTCCATAATGTTTTCTGCATTGAAAAATTGCCCAATTGATCGACTGTCCTGCCGAAGCTTGAATACGTCCCTGAAAATTGCAATGTTACTCTATTTAGTCATATTTCATGTTTTTGTGGGCTATCTTTAGTCACCATCTACAAACTATGCAGTTGTATGTCAAAGGAAATCAGCCAGCTTGCAATGCTTTTTGAGGAGATACTCATTTGTGCATCTCATTTCAGCAAGGGCAAAATACTGGATAGTGACCGACAGCAAGTTGTGTAAACGCAGACAGTGCAGTCGCATTGGGGCCCGGATCTCTGTAGGGCTATTGTTTGTGGGCCCCACTGTGCGTGGTCACAGGCCCAGTGATGGGAAGTCCACACTTGGGTTTGCAGTGCCTGAACTTGAGCACTGATTATCACTGAGATCCTTCCAAGTACCTAAAGCACGGCTAAAGAACCGCGGTTAAAATGGCATGTGTATTTTCAGGGTTTGCATATAAAGTACCCTATCTGCATATACACCTGTATGATGGTTATTTTCAGCTTATATGTTTGTAATTGTTATTCGTTTAGAAATTTTTTTTTTCTTCTAAATAATAGGTGATTTGATGCCAAAGTTGTGGGGATTCTTGGATATTCTTGACGTTGACTGCAACTGTCAAGGGTTTATACACCTTAAGGAAGATGTTCCTGGAACATGTTTTTTCTGTCAGGCTACTCATTCAGTAGAGATTAGGGTGGCTGCTACTGACCATTCATACAGTGAAATATGAACCTCCGAGAGCACAGGAAGCTGATGGGGAACACCTGGTCAATAATAAGCTGTGGCCTTGATGAACATGGTCCTCTAGTCAGAATGACTTAGTTGAGAGTGAAAGGAGTGGGGTTGTTTTTCTGGTAATGCCTTATTGATTTCTGAGGCACTGTAGTGAGCTCGAAGAAGAGCAATGCACGCTTCCTATAGATCCTTCCTCAACTGAGCGGCTAGTGACCCAGCAGACAAATCTGTTTCGATCTCATTAATCTTCAAAACTTACCTCTCATTGTCTTGGATCCAATATTGCCTACACTGCCTTTGGAGAAAGGTGTTTGGATTTATTTCAACACAACCTAGAGGGAGTTCATTTCAATAAGACCCATTGACCCCATTAAGTAAAGGTCTACCTGGCCTGAAGGGCCATTTCTCCAACACCATATACGTTTTATTGTACTGTTATTTATGATGGTCACTCATTTTCAGGGGCTGCACAAGCTAGAAATAACTAAGGGTGGCCTGAAATGTTTCCCTAAGCTGACCGGCATAATTGGGGGGTATTTATCTTCGACTTCATGACTAAAGAAACCACTGTGTTGCGTGTGTGAGAGACGCAAGCACTATTATGCAAATGTTGTTATTTGTTTATGTCAACACAATTCTTAGAAAAGGAAATTCTACAAAAATGACGCTACCCTTTTCAGAAGGCTGAATTACGTTTGTGGGGCCCACAACCTCACTTCCAAAATCTGGTGAAAATGTGTTTCAATTCCACACGGCCCTGTTTGACTCTAGGTTAGTGTGAAACCTTTCAGCCCCTACAAGCTCTTGATAGCCACTCAATCAGAAGCTGAACATCCATCCATCCAGTCAGTCAAGCTGAAATCTGTCGCCGTAGCACAAGGCGTGTCCCTTCTTTGGCTGACGCAGCATTGCAGTCGTCTTGGTAATCGCGTAATCGCAAAGCTCTCCCAAGTCTTTTCTTTGTTGCTTTTTTTAACCACATTTATTTTGGATTTAACCAACCCCCACCATCTGGTTCAGGTGTCAAGTGACACTTTATTTAAGTGCAACAATTATACTGATGCAGAATTGTGTTTCTTAAGAGCCACAAAGACACTTAACTAAGGGCAGTCCAACGTATGTTCTTCCTGCGCAGCCGGTTAGGGTTCAGTAAAGATTTTTGTTCATCTATAGTCATTAATAGTCCATTAGTCAACCACACCATTTGGATGGTTCCATACATCTTGGCATAACCACTCATTAAATCAAATTAGTCGAGGTAATTGGCCTGGTGCTCTTGAATCTAATGCATTGAAATGAGCTGGTGTTGTAGATGTAGATGGGCACTTTGCTTAGTAATGAGCATCAGAAGCAGACAGGTGCCTGCCTCCACACAGTGCTAGGGGGCTTTAGTTATTCATATGTTGCAAGGTCAGTTCTCTTGTTGATTCATAGTGTCTTATTGGTATGAAGAATGCCTGCTTACAAGGGATCGACCAATATGGATTTTTTTTAGGGCCGATACCGATTTCCTTTTTTTTTCCGATACTGCTTTTGCTCCCTTTTGGGGAGCAATTGGGTCATAAAAAGGACCCAATGAGGATAACAAATGTTACAAGTCTCAATTAAAAAAAGGAACATTTATTGAACTGTCTGTAAATCATGCCGGGAAAATAAATAAATAATAAAATCAGCGAAAAATCGGCCGATGCCGATACACGTACAAAACGCAAATATCGGCAGATAATATCGGCCGGCCGATATATCGGTTGATCACTACTGCGTACATCTTCTGGATGTCATTTGAGTACAAATGGAATCACCCAGAACCGAGCTGAAGCCAGGATCTATGAGCCGTGCCCACACTGCTGGGCCTTAGGGCAGCTCACTGGTCACTGTATTAAAGCCGTGCCCAGTCCGTCCTGAGAACCTCTCTGATGAGCCGTTGACTAATAGTTCAACAGTTTGCACGCAGAGCCGACAAATGTTCAAAGTGGAAAGTACTGAACAAGAAAAAATAATGCAATGTCTAATGCATGGGATTAAAACCAAATTGAATGCTTGAGGACTTTTGCACTGCACCTGTTCAGCTGATTCAGCTTTGTTTTGTAGATACGATCTGATAAGGGCAAGCGGATGTTGACATGAGGAGGAATAGGGGGTTCCGTGAATTAATTAAAAACCCATATGTGTTAATGAGTTACCAGATCAGGCTTCTGAAGCCTTTAAGGCTTTATGGTCACAATAATAATGCCTAATTATAGTATATTGTTTTTGTAGTTTTAATCTTTTATGGGATGCATCAACGTTTACATTTTTTTGTAATCCGATTGCTGTTTTACACTATTTTTAAACATTTTAGGAATAAACACACACATGATTGCTTCTCATGGCTATCTTATGGTGAGCCTTAGATGCAATCCATGGCTCCGCTGAAGCCCTTACCATCTTTGACTGGCAGAGGTCAGTAGAGTCCTCTGCTCTGGAGTTCACATGCAGTGAAACTGTGCATGCTGCTCTGCATGTGTGTGGCAATAGCATTGAGCATGTCCATCCCTTATTCCTTGATCTGGGATGCAGAGCTTTTTAAATGAAACAATATTTGTGGACACCTTAATATAAGCGGTAGTAGGCCATCTTTGTCCTGTGAACCCCTTTTTACTATCAGTAGTAGGCCCTATTGATCCTGTAAACACCTTTTTATTATCAGAAGTAGGCCTGTGTGCATTCAAATCCCACCCGACATGCTGTGTAATATACACTGACATCCCAATCTGTATCACGGTACAGCCCAGTCCAGTTAAGATCTACTGCGCCCACTATTGCTGCTGCGCCATAAATGTCAGCGGCACACATGACGGCTCGACTGTGAATCACATGGCTGCCCTTTTAAAATCCCGGCCCGGAAGATCAACATGTCTGTCAGTGTCAGTTTAAATAAGACAAAGCATGCGCTAGCATGGCTTCAGTCCACTGGAGAGAGACGGCATTATCAGTGTCTTTATCAACTTGAATGTCTGTCTTGTTGTTATGTTTTTGAGGACGTTTTTGACCAGAGTTGATATTTTAATTGACTCCTGTGTGTTATCCTGGTGGTATCCTCCTCGTGCTGGTTTCTCTGCAAACCACAATCAATACAGCAATACAAGACAGTCCGGTGATTGGCTGAGATACGGGAGCACACTGCATTATTCGTGCCCAGCTCTTTAACATATGATTGCGTGGTGCTGTCGATATTGTGACTGAATCAATGCATTGTTGCACACATAACCCTTAGCCCTCAGAGATGCTAGGAACGGTCGATAAATTATCAAACTGCAATCATCTGCTGATGTTGAGGCATTTTATTTCAACCATATTGAATTTCAAGCCTTTATTATGAAATGCCTAGTAGTCTTCATGGACGCACCACTTGGTTTGTTGTTCATGATCTATTCCTATCTATTTTTTCCCCCTTGCTTCTTACATTAATTATTTATGCTATTCCAAAGACCTCTTTAACGGAGATGGTATGTCTGGCGGTACTGAAGGATGAACAACGCTGGTGGTTACAGAGGTGTTGCTGCAGCTAATGGCTATTATATTGCTATTATATTTTAATTGCCTAAAATGTATTGACACACAAAAGCTATTTTGTTCTGCCTTGTCATGTTAACTGTTGTCAATGGTCATGTTGTCAAGCACATGTTATTCCAATTAGGACTGACCTAGTGATTCATTCATGAATGCCTCAAACTTTAAAGACGACTAAACTGAGTGCTGAGCATAGCTGAGGCGGAATAATGGCTGTTATTCCTCGTGCTCTCATTTGTTTGTGCACCACTCCAGTCCTCTATTGTCCATCACCCTGTTCCATGTTGGTGCACAGTGCTGCAGCTGATTATCACTAACTCTTCAAATGTTTTTCTCCTTAGAACATACAAGAGTGGCTCTGGGGTCAACAACCGAAGAACAGAGCTGTTTCTGAAGGAACATGAACACCTGAGAAAGTAAGTTCCAGTTACTTTAAGTGTTGTCTTTGGCCCGATATCTATCTTGAATAACCATTGTTTCGGCCTTCTATCTCACACTCCTGTTCATAACCTCATGGTGTGATAATAGTGATGCACGCCGTTTCTAATTAAGTTCCAAATGTCAAACTGGTGTGTGTGTGTGTGTGTGTGTGTGTGTGTGTGTGTGTGTGTGTGTGTGTGTGTGTGTGTGTGTGTGTGTGTG
>JAOPJL010000053.1:13086869-13096909 GCA_027123545.1 Trisopterus esmarkii | reverse complement strand
TGTGTGTGTGTGTGTGTGTGTGTGTGTGTGTGTGTGTGTGTGTGTGTGTGTGTGTGTGTGTGTGTGTGTGTCCATTTGTCTTTGTCTCTGATTGTGTGCAGGGGATACCAAAGCACTCTATGGGTGGTTAAGATGGTGCCTGACATCAGTCTGTGTGTATGTGGAGTATGGCCAGTCCACTGGGTATTGCTACTTTAGGAGTGTTTGTTGACCACAGGACTGCAAGAATGTCAGGGAAGGCAGTGAGATGAGAGCCTGATTGGCTGACACAGCAACAAAGGTAATAGGGAACTTTAGCCCAACAAGGTGGAGACTAGTCTCATTGCGTTGCAGATAAAGAGAGGAACCTGTGGCCGCCACAACACAGCCACCATAGAGAACCAGCCTTTCTTTTTCATCGCTCTCTCCTCGTTCTCTCTGGCCTTGTATCTGCTGCAAACAGAAGCAAGATCCCCAAGACGAAAGGTAACCGTTCAATGACTCCACATGATTTAGTTTAACACCGATTTTGGTTTTATCTATACAAAATTTCTTTGGTAAAAGAAATCTATCATATGACCATAGAAACAAAAACTATTTCAATATCCATCCTACAATATTTGGTAGGAGTGGTTGTTTAGTGTTTGAATGTGATTTATATTTTGACAAATAATAACTAACTTTAATATAATGTGAATATGCACATATAGGCATTCATTTATATGCCTGTTCCCAGAATATAAAAAAATGATAACCAATAAATATTTTCTGTCGTGTTGTTTTTAATGACAGTTTCATTTTTTTCCTCCTCCCCCGGCATCCATATTAGGCTTTGAGCACCAGTCTTGCACTAGTCCTCAAGGAAAAATCGTCCACCACAGCTGCCCCTCTTCTGCCTGTCTCTGGAGGCTCGCTCCTGGCCCACTTTGATCAACGTATTGGCCTCTCCGTGTCTCCGGCTCCATCGGCTCCAGAATGGACCGCTCAGTGCGGGAGCTGTTCATCAACTTCATGATTGTCTTATTCACGGTCCTGCTCATGTGGCTGCTCGTCAAAGCATACCAGGACTGAACCCACTAATGGATGAAATGGATGGAAGAAAGTGGGGTTTGGACGTAACCTGGCAATGTAGTTTGTTTAAAGAGACCCTGTGCCAAGCGTTTACAGCGAAGGATCTGCTGTGAAGAATGTTTCAGCTATGTTGCATGCTCAGTTTTTTATTTCCAGTCTAGCGGCACAATGTTTAAAATGTGACTGTGATTGTATTCATGGTCAGGTTGATGTCTTTTAACTACTTTGTTGTTTCATATTAGGTCCAAAATATAAGACATGGAATAAAAGGCACCTGATTTATTTATTTTTTAATTCCAGCACAGATAAGGGACTTAATACAGACCCTTACATGCTAAACAATTTTTAACTCAAATGTTTCTGATTTGACTCTACATTTATGTTATTACTACACTTTATTACAAGAAAATAATAAGACATACACTTCTGAAACATTAGGAGCATTTCTGGGGGTTTGAGAAAACTATATAAATGAAATTGGTGTGCAATGAAAATACAAATTCATATGTACAGTTGTTCCACATTCCATTTATTAGTTGAATCATTCAGAGGCCACTTTTCATTTACATTTTGTTCTAAATGGCTGCATAGAGAATCTTCATCTGGGGGCCATTCATATTATATGGACTTGACAAACAATGACCTAAACCCCATTAAACAAACACAGGGGACAATAAATATTCCAGATGCCATCACAAACCTAAAAAATGAAATAGCTGGACGAGAAATGTATCTGGAACTTAAAAGCAATCAAAGAAACATAGATTTTCCCGGGACCATGATAGCGGGGTAAACTATAAGAGAAAAAAGATCACGAGATACTAAGGACAAAGATGGATTGTATCTCCCTGAGAGAGCATAGTGTTGATAGTCTTCATAGTCATTTTGGCACAGCTTGGTTACTTGATTATTCACCTTTTTCCCAATTGGTCACCAAGCAAAGTAGTTTGGCTTACAAATGTTGAGACTAAGGAGAGCCCGTGTCCCCTGAAAAGATAGCTACTGGCTTTTTGACATGGATGATGTGCAGCGCAACCACTTGCATGCTTGCATGTGCGTCCATGAATGCACAAATGCATGTGTAATGCAATGCACTGTGCATTATGCTGGATCGCCCTTCTCCCCCCAGGGGTCTCTGTATCGGTTGAAGCTAAGGAGCTGACAGTGGAACTCAGTGAGGCCTCTGGGCATTGGGGCCACTTCCTCCCACTGACTCCGCCCACTGTGGAACACCTGTTCAAATTGCAAAGCACGGCAGGAGAGAATCAACATTAGAAATTAACTCCCGACATGAAACTATCATGAAATGATGGGATCGCACCAAAAAAACTACCGGTAATCCAGGAAGACTTTAGCCGTTTGTATCGAATAATCGAATCATCCACTGTGCAATCCATTTCATGAGTAATGTTATGGCCCACTGGCCATCACTTGATTCTTTGTTTAATTTGCATTACTATATGAGCTCCCTTCAGTGCCATGCTGGGTGCAACCCAGCAACCATTACCGCCTTGGCCCAGACCCACAACACATATTTTATACCATGCAGTGTACTGTGTTATCACCTGAACATCATCTGTGATCTCGTCAGGGGAGTAGTCTCCACCCAGGATGTAAATTCTGTCCCTTGTACCCACCGCCCCGGCATTGAACCCGGCACACTCAAACGAGCCTTCGCCCTTCCAGATACACGTCTCTGGACAGAAACTGTAGACCTACAGCAAACAACAGACCAAGAACAGGCGTGTTGGATAGGTCTCTAATATCACTTCTTGTTTTAAAGATAATGATTCAATGATTAAATAAAGGTTACAAATGTATGAATATCCAAACACAGCTCTCCATCCATCCAATTCATCCGCTATCACTGATTACATGACATCCTCTTTATCAGTCAACCTCATGTTCAGCACATTAAAAAAAATGCATAAATGCATTAACTGTCCATTAGCAATGACTTACCTTATAGGTAGACAGGTCACAAAGATGCAGTGTTTCATGAATAGACACGGCCTTGATTAGCTTGGCGTGGAAGAACTGGCCGAACTCTGCCACCAGGCGGCTCCACTGGTCCTGCAGGGCGTTGTAGCTTAAGAAGCAGTCCAGGGAGGGGTTGAAGGCGTCGCTGATCTCCACCTCTGAGCCCAGGGTGTAGATGATGCTGCCACAGGCACTAGACTCTGGGTAGAAGATGGCTGCTGGCAGAGGGCTGACTAAAGTCCAGTTCTCGGAGAGGGGGTCATAGTACTCCACCTATTTGTTGAGCAGAAAATAATTAAATATAATTGACTATAATTTAATCTTATAATTCAAATTAGTTTGAGAGAGAGTGCGAGTGAGAAAGACAGCGAGAGAGAGCGAGAGACCTCTAGGAGACTGGGTGTCTCTCCTCTGGGTCCTCGGGTCCGTCCTCCGATGACGTACACTCTGTCCAGGCAGGTCACGGCCGTGTGCATGGTGCGCGGCTTCGACATGGCGGCCTTCACTGTGCAGCTACCAGTCACGGGACAGAGGCACCAAACCTCGTCCGTGGCGTCATGGAATGGCTCAGCCACATGGAGGCGCACCGCTCGGCAACAGTTACCCCGGCAACCGCCAGTCACAAACAACTAAGAAGACAATGGAAATATTAGCTTGCCTGTCTTAAGAGCTAAAGGTCTGTTAGTAATTCAAAATCCATAAAGAGAACTTTAAACCGTTTCCTGTCTCGCATACAATTACTTTGTATCCATAACACAAAACTATGAGTAATCCAGACACTGAACTATTTGATTGTTGTTAAATAATAATAAGCAATCCCTTTGCTTTTCATGACACAGGCAATGCATGCCGGAATGTTTTTTGGATTGAATATACCACTTGTTCCAATTGTTGGACTGGATTCTTTATCAGGCAATACATACAGGAAATGTACATTCCTGAATCAGAGCATCTCAACACTCTTTCTACAGTGTCAGTGTCAGTGTCAAAGTCGATACGATAGCTGGGCTTGAGCCGGTTATCGTCGGCTATCTACCGTGTACTCGATCATATCGTATTGCCGGGAGTTCGCGTCCTGCGCATGCTCGAGAATTCTGGCCGGGGATTTCACCCGGAAGTGGAAGGAGATGACGTAATAAATAGTGGTGTTGTTGCCGGAAAGGTCAAACGATGCCAAACAAACAAAATGTATGCTACTACTGCCTCGTCAAACTCCTCATACGCCATCTTTGTTTGTATGCCGCCAGATAGTGTGTTGCTGCTTTTATGTAGCCGTGAACCAGAAGTGGCTCTAGTACCACTTGTTGAAAGGGCTACAGCGCCAATCTGATTTTCCAATCTGATCCGATGCATGTATACTCAGACAAGGGACAGCCCCCCTGTCGAGTGGCAACATCGTTATATGGCTTAATCCATGATAAGTCGGTCTGGTCCGACCATGTAACCGCAGTCAGTGTCTACCCCTACCTTCTCAGCAAAGCTGCTAAGGTGTGAACCCGGTAGGTCCGGCACCGGGGGGCTCCCTTCCCCCAGGCAGGGTCCCAGCGACACCTCCCTCCATCGGTCGGCTTCCAAGGAGTAGCAGAAGGAGTGGCGGGTCTGACCGTTCTCCTCTGTCTTCTGGGTGTAGATGTAGCTCCGGACGGTGGCGGGCCGGGCGTCAGTCAGCAGGCCACTGTACCGGTTCTGCTTCCCCAAGGCCTCTGACAGCAGGGTGACGCAGGCCCCGTCGCCACGGAGGAGAGGCTCTGTGTCGCGCAAAGCCTGGAGGTAAAATGTAGAGTAGGGAGGGTTGTAGCAGGGACCGTCTTCTAACTTTGGCACCAATGGCATTCCGCAGACTTTTACAATATAGACGTTTAGCAGAGATGCATCCAAAGGAAGACTAATTTGGGATACAGTTCATTTTTACAAGCAGGGCAGGGGTGCGGGCATTTTCAGCTAGGCCCGCTCCAGTGTGAGTCTTATAACTTGACCATTGCACCCTCCTGACCAGAATGCAAGTAGAAATGTGTGGGTCTAGCACATTAACACAATGTATTCGGGAGCACCCATGTGAATGTTGAGGGGGGTTACCGTCAGCACTGCAGCAGGTAAATGGTGCAATTGGGTTAGAGACAGTAGTCCTAACAACAGTCTCCGTCGCCCTGGTAGATCGTGATCCAACCATCTCAACAGTGACATCACCACGGCCTCCTCACTAGGTACGAACAGAGCATTGTCCCTTAAGCAGGCTTCTAGCATCTCCACCTGGAGGAAGACATTTAAGACACAAAGTAAGTGTAAATTACGAAAAACTATTACATATTTATAGCCATTTAGCTGACCACTTTTATTCAAAGCGGCCTACACTGAAGTCAGGTTTAGCTCATTAAGGAGCAGGATGGGGTAAGGCCACTTGGAAATCGAACCCAGTTCCTTTTGGCTGGGAGTCCATAACCCTAGCCAGCCCCTACTACTATTGTTGCCCCATAACACTACATCTGCTTTTTTAATAGAAGAAAATAAGAACTGCACCTCCATTTCAAGGAAGTCTTGGGTTAAAGAGAAGCTGTGGAAGTTCTGAACCACAAACTCATTTGCTTTCTGCTGTAGGGACGATGACCCATAGCCCTCAGCCAGAGCCGAGAGGGACAGACAGTTGGAGAGGTCCAGGGTACTGATAAGGAAGTCACTGCAGGCCCTGGAGAGAACTGACACCTGTGTGTACATATCGACAAGTACACTCAGTACTAAACAGGAACTATTACATTGTGTAAAAACTTTGACGTTTTCAGTGTACCTATTCTGGACTCTCACAATCTGTATTATATTACTTCAGCACATTTGTTCTGTGGTTGTTGTACCTGAAGGAAGGAGGCCAGCTGGAAAAGCATGTCTACGTTGTTGTCACTGACGACTGCTTCTCCAGTGTACGCAAAGTCCAGGAAGGCACCCACTGCTCTGGGAGACTGGTTGCCCAGGGTTACGGAGCCCTCGTTGCGCTCGTGCATGTCCACTTCAAACATGGCTCTAATGACGTGTGTGGTAGGCAGAGAAAGTCAATGAAAAAGATAACATAATATTTCTGTCTGTTTGTCTGTCTGTCTGTCTGTCTGTCTGTCTGTGTGTGTCTCTCTCTCTCTCTCTCTCTCAGTCTTACCTGAAGAAATCGCTGCAAGCTGCCAACACACATCGATGGCAGGGAAAGGTGTGCTCCTGGGCCTTTAATGTGAAGTCAAACAGCAGACCTCGCTCACGAAACGATCTAACCAGATTCAGAAGCTGGAGCCCATGGGACTCAGATGCCCGCAGCACAGTTCTGCGCTCTGGGATGACATTGCATTCTTCAAAACTGTCCCCCTTCTTCATCCTGGTGTTCCAGTTACTACTGCTGGCAGGGAGAAATGAAGACACCTCGAGACGTGCATCCATCTGGCCAGAAATGAATAGTCCAAAGCATTATTGGTAAAAAATAAAAATAAAAAAGACATAGCAAGCAAGTATACTTGTTTGAATTAAAACCCTGACGATGCATACAAGTGTCATCCATTCATTTGTTGAACCTATTCAAAGAACACACTTATTAAAACATGCCTGCGGTTCCTATCTAATAGATAACTGAGCGGTTTTATGCATTAACCATGGTTACCGACGGAATTCTATTATTTTTTATGTTTGTTTAATCAGGGCATTAAGCATATCCAATACATAAAAGTGGCAAATACTTTAAATAGATAAGTAAGCTTTGTTGTTATCTCAAGTGAATAATTGCACTTACGGTGTCAGAACCTTGGACAGTTCTCTTCCTAATGCCGCTTTGATGCCGGAAGAAGGACGTCACGCGAGAAGACAACTCCACTGCACTAGTCTATTTTGTAGTTAACCTAAGGGGTGCATTAATATTACTTGTAGGTTTCTTTCCAATTCATATGGTTTATAAGCATGTTATAACATATTTGGGATTCACGTATTTCCCCATATTATGTAGCCTATTTCGATATATATTTGGCTGGCGCAGAGTGCGTAACGTAAGACTCAGTATTATTGTCTGGGAAATGTAGTCTTTAATCTGTCAAATACCCATTTCGGATAAATAAGATAGACAGCAGGTTTGATTAAATAAAAGTAACCATGCTGCTTGTAAAACGTAATAAATTCTTTGCTTCAATGTTTTCAAAGCGAAGGGGAGCTGGTCCCGTACAACGAAATCTAGGGAAGATGAGGGCTTGCTAGAACATGCGTGTATTTTCTGTAGAGACAGCATCTCTTAATTTGTGTTAATTTCGTTGCCTACACCGAGCGGGAGATTGCCTATAAAGAAATGTAATAATTTACCAAAATTCAAAACACAATCTATCCGTTCAACACATTCAACCACTCGAGGGCGCTCGTCTACTGGTGTGCAAGAGGATTTTCTGCATCGTGGCCAATGCTAGCGCAACCAATCGTCAATAGTTCTCGTAATACATCCTTGCTGCTAATGCTGATTCATTCATTAATGACAGTTGTATTCTTTTATTTTATTTTTTACTTTTAGTTTAGCACATTAATTCGTTTTGTTGTGTAGCTCATTCTCCAGGAAATAAATCAGCTGCACAAACACATATGCACACTATGCAAACTATTTTAGGCATCATCCACCGATCATTACATGCGCACAATTTGGTAGAGGATATGATCAGCCTATGTACCAAGGGCGACAGGCTAGTGAAATTCTATGGCCCATTTTGTTAGCCACCAAATCTGATCAAATTAATTATGTTTGTTGTTTGAATATATTTATACTCCCATTTATGTCCGTGTTCTGAAGAAATATATGGTAAGATATCGCCATCATCACATCCTAAATATATATTCTGACCACGGAGATTAAGCTGGGAATTACGAAATATGAGCATTTAAGTAGCATTTTGGATTTAGACTAGATTAGATTCAACTTTATAAGAATGCTATGAACATGAGCAGGCATAACATAATATTGTGTATACATGGCATAGGTATATATATACACACACCATTATTTTTTATACAAAATAAGGTAGGTAAGGTAAGGTAATAAGGTACAAATTTAATATGGGGAATACACTGTGGGCTGTGTTACAAATATGAATACACAATAGGTGAGGTATGTACAGTCATTTATGGACAGGGTAGTAGTAATACCTAAGGGTTTAAATATATATAAAACTTATCAAATAATATTACTTTCACTTTTTTTTTTTTTTTTTACTTTTTTTAAATTATTCCCGGTCTAACACAAAAAGCATAAACTACTACTACGTGTTGAAACAGAAAACCGGAGGCTGCAATGCAAATCATTTGAATGTGTTATTATTCTGTGGTCGGGTGGGCATGTCTTCTTTCTTAGCATCCTTCCATCTCTCCCTTCCCTCTGGTGAATGGGTCCCCATCCCCCACACAGGGACCGACTCTGAGTCTGTGTTCCCAGCGCCGCTACACACAGAGAAACACCACAGCAAAACCACACTGCAACGTTGCCAGACACAAGAGATCCTACAGAGGAGAATACGCTTACATTGAGTTTTCTTTGTTCGACCGAGTGAATTTGGTAAGGATCAACCTGCTTATAGAGCGGAGAGGAATGTTTATACATCTGCGTGTTTGTCGGTGGTTTCCCTGTCTTTTTCTTATCCTTTTAATTGTCCTCCGTGGGTTAGCTACACTGCTCAGCTAGCTGTCCGGCTATCGGGCAGCCCGAACCTAATCGAACGGGTTCCTGTGGTTGTACATCACGCCCACAGGTCGCCATGGTTTAGTACGTGTTAGTTAGTATGGTAACGTATCGGTGTGAAGCATGCTTGTATACAATACGTTTGCATTTTAGGCGTTGGGATGAATTGTCGTGCTACCCCGCTAAGTGGCTAGCGCTGTGTGAGCAGCAGCGTGTGTTGAGGGATGCGGGGATGCTACAGCGGGCTAGGCTCTTGTCTTTCTTGCTAGCAGAAAACGTCCACGACACTATAATGTGACTTTCTAACATTTGCACACGGGGCGGTTGACAACAATGACGCCAACGATGGCTTCGTCCAAAGTCCTTTGATGAATTAACATTTCACGGTCGTTGTGTAGAAATCGGTGGACATACAAAATGGTGTCGGAGGCTTGTGTTTGAGTGTAACCATTTTAGTCCAACCATGGCTGTTTTGGCGTTGCTCACTAACGTTATCTTTGGACTGCAGAGCGGCGGCAGCGCATGCTATTCTCCAATGGTTCTCAAGATGTATCAATGCAATCTACGTGCATTCATCGGTTTTAAAAAGCTCGACCGTTCTAGTTGATTAACGGTATACTCGTATGTAATCGTAGGATACAACATGCTTCCGTCACTTGATGAAGTTGTGAATATTGCACAAATAATTGTACAGCGCATCATGATATGTCGACCTTTGTGGCATCGGCACATATCATTGTTGGCACTAGTAGCCTGCCTTTCTTCCTTTCTTTCTTTTTTTACCTTCCTTACGCATCACTGACAAGGCTTTGCGAGATAAAAAAAAACCCAAAAGGGCGTATTTTGTTTTTCTTGCCCAACTAACGGTATACAAACGAAGAGATTTAAGATGGTTATTCCGACTTCTCAAGTGACTCTTCATCTAAGCGTTATATATATTTTTGCTATAATCTTTGAAAATTGCAAAAAGTCTTTTAAAATATATTGTCATTGAACTAAATGAAAACACGAATCAAATATTGATATCATGTCTATCATATCTGTATCGCATAAGTAACTAGGTAACGGAGCTCAATTTCAAGTTGACACGATTTGTTTAAATTAATGCTTTCATCAATTACACTGGACTCAATAGCCATGTGTGTAGTATACAATGTATATGCATATGTGATAATGTATATTTGTTGTGGTTAACGGGCCATCGCACCATCTCCCAGACCAGGCTTGGATACTTAATGAGTGTTTTGGTGCTTGTTTTGTATCATCACATGTTCATGAATTGGGGTTGAGGTGGTGGGTGGGGGGGGGGGGGGGGCGGACAATGCAGCCCAAAAAA
>JAOPJL010000053.1:12957616-12968413 GCA_027123545.1 Trisopterus esmarkii | reverse complement strand
CACACACACACACACACACACACACACACACACACACACACACACACACACACACACACACACACACACACACCTATGCGTATGCTCATACACGTTTAGTTAGTGTTTGTATTATGTAATGTAGATACTATTCCCTGTGGGAGTGCAGAGGTTGTAAATATTGAGTACAAATAAGTACAAATAATGAAATGCAAGCCAAATTTAAAAGGTTTTTTGTACATAAACAACACAATCAGTAATGATCAGTAAATACTTTTTAGCCATTTTCAAGGTCAGCTTAGTCAGCTATTTTCAAAATAGCTCCTTATGATCCTTACTCTTAAGTTAACTTTACATGGAAGATTTATAAAACAAAGAGCTTGTTAAACATTGAGCTCACGCAAACCTTTCCATGTATACAGCCGAAGAGACATCGTGGTTAATTATTACACACGTAAACAGTGTTAGTGATTATTTATTTATTTTACTCATTCACATTTTGTTAAGCAGTGTTTCTAGCTAACATCGCTGAACTGAAGTTGCTTTCCTTAAGTCTTTACACAGATGAAATCTTCTGGAGCCTGGACATTTTTATTTGAAATATTGTATGAAAACCATCATGTTTGCTGAATAGTAGGAATATGTAAATATGTGAACATATGTAAATATAGACGGTATGGAGCAGATTTGAGACATAAACCCTCTTATTCCATTAGAGTTGTTGCACTTAATTGGATCAATTCATGAAAAACATTTTTTGGAACTTTGATGATTCAATGGCTTAAAATGTCAAAGCGTATTTTAAACCAATCATGCTCCTGCTCCTCTTTTTACTGTCTAGAAACAAAACACTAGATTTCGGCATAATAGATTCAGTTGTGGGACATTCTCTTATGGGATGCTGGCCTATTGCATTTTTACAGGACAGTATTAAGTATTAAAATATATATTTTAGTATTTTTGCTCTGTATTTAAATAAATTATGTTATGCTGGTTTTTATGCTGATTAAATCATGTCTTGGGGGAAGGAGTGTTGGTAAATAAGCAAACACACATTTCAATGTTTTTTTTTAAACCAGTGATTATTATGATTATGATCATTTTTCAGAATAATAGTAATCCTTATTGTTACAAGCTGTCATGCTGTAAAAAGGATTGGAAACTTAGTAAATACTTAAATAAACAAGAGGTTTATTTTCATTGCCCTTGTGTCCGTTTATTTCATTGCACAACTTGTTTTGTTTTTCATGAGCACAGACACGAGCAGGCAATACTGTCTTCGTACAGCACTATTGCCATCTATTAGCCTATTAGACAAATCTGGCGAGCTCGTTAAATTTGCTCTGCAGAAAAGGCCTGGCTCACCTCCCATACAAAATTCGGCCTGGTACGAGACAGACCGACCAATCACAACCGTTTATTGAATCCAACAAGAGGCAGGCTATAGCTGCTGATGTAGAACGGTCTGTTGATCGCACGATCGAGCCAGTGTCAAATAAACTGGATGTTATATTTTCAGTAAAATAGGAACAACGACAAATTTAAAGCTTTTGGTGAGAAGAAGCTTTTGTTTTTGTCGCTTAGTTTTGTCGCTTAGCTGCGTCTACCGTTTCGTTGCCATGATTGGTTGAGGCCTATCCGTCCAGAGTCATTTAGGTCTGAGTGCGTTGTTGACGCCCCTTGGAAATCGGAAACGAACGGAGCAATGTGGTTGCAAAGCATGCCCCAGTATTGTTGTCAATGTCATGTGTCTTAATCCTTTTATTATTCCGCCTGATTTTGGGTTATTGGTGTGGTTGCAACGCAAGCATCACTATTGTTATCGTGTTGTTACGATATTCGGAATAGGGTTAGCTTTAGAGTGCTTATGGTTAGGGTCAGTACTGATATCACACAGAGGGGGCGGTGTTGAGGTGCTCGTTAGCTGTAAATGGCAACAGCTTATTGCTTTAACTAGCACTCAAAACAAAAACAGTCACATCAGTCTAATTCAATCACAAGCTCTCTTCAAAGTGGCCAAGGGACATGAACCCTGACGGTCTCACTCATTAGCCTTGCGATCCTTTGGATGTAAGCATGCTCACACAATATTGGCCACACTATGAGTTGGCCACATTTCCTAAAGAAAATGCACATGCGGCGACATGTCTAGTTGCGGTTTGCATTTTGTTTGGCAATGCTACGCTAGCCGTAGCTAGAAATACTCGATTTGCATTTGAAAATGCTCTTCAAAGATGGGATTTCACTTGGAAACAATGACATACGCAGGTAATAAATGTGTAACTGTTAAAGTTAGTTTGTTGGCCGACCGGTTTCGCCATCCCTGCGGCAAATCATTGAAATTGTACCTTACCGTCCAGCTCACTGTTGGCTTACAAAATTACAATTACCTTACTGCATGTATGGGAGATCTTTTTTTTTTTGGTCGATATAAACAAAGTCTCATATGTCAATGTATAATCTTAAAATATTAATAAATATAATTTAACAAATATACCAACTACACCATTAAAACACTACAGCACTGCATTCACAATTTGAACAAGTACATTTAAAGGTAAAATATGTAACATTGACACCAAGCTGACAGAATGGGTACTGCAGTCCAAATTCACAATATTGGAGAGCGTTGTCTCAGCCCGCCCCCTCCTCCCCAGACTCAAAGCTCTGCTGGGTTGCCAGATTGACGACACTGTATAGCTGTACGTTATATTTTAAGACGAGCGCAATTAATATATCTAGACAACAAGCAATGATGAGTCGTACACTAAGGTGTTCAGCTAATGTAAACATTTACATACATTTAATAAAAAAAATGCGCAATTAATTAACATATAAGGTACCAATTGCTTTTATTGTGATACAATTTATGTATTTATAATTATGTTGATACATTTGGACATGAAATCTCGGATAAAATTCTCAAAAGAGTCGATAGTTAAAACCACTGTACCTGATAAGTATTTTGCCTATAACCACCCTTGGTGGAAGAGCTGTCATCATAGCGGTTATTATGTTGAGTTAAGATGTTTTTTTAACCTCTAAACAACCCGTACTTATAAAGCTCAGAGTTTGAATAAAGATAGGCCTAAATGACTCAAACCGTACAACTTACCCATAATTCTCCATGTTCGCTATTGTTGGGTTCAATTCTATAGCCGTGACTGACAGACTGTATTTTGACCACTTGAATGTGTGTTGCTTTTAAAATAAAATAATATCTCAGTGATTTGCTACCATATCAGTGTTTTACCATGACTCTTGTCATTTGCCTTTTCGAAGAGGACGAGGCTTTTTAGGTGGAATCTGGTCAAATATCCTTTAACATTCTTCTTTATGGTTTTACGGAAGCCTTGGCCAACCATTAAGTAGAGGATGGGGTCCATTAGGCTGTTGGCACTGGCCATCAGCCAGGTCACCTGGAGGGCTATGAGGAACGCTGTCATCAGTTTACAGGTCATCTGATCCAGAGACACAGAAGGAAGATCAAAAAATTAAAAAATACTTTATACGAATAAGAAGAGAGGCATGGCTCTCAATTCAGTGAGTGAGGTGAGGTGTTGGCAATAATCTTGTGAAAACACAGGGTTAAAAATTTGAATAATATCGGAACTAGAAATTTCCTCGAACGAAATGTGTCAATCCATGGGTTTATTCCTCCAGCAAATGTTTCTCTTCAAATCATTTTATTCTCTCCTGAAAATCCTATATCTGTAGCTATTAGAGAATGCTAACAGGAACACATACATAGTGCAGATTTAATCTGACCCTTTCATCAGGTTTAAAACTAATCCTGTGACAGGTATCTGATTAAGGATGTCTGCCACACTGACCTTTTCTGGATGATATAGATTACAGAAGGAAGCTCAAGAATTCAATCAGGTGGTAGGGCAGGTAGCAGAACATGAACGTCACCAGCATGGTGATGTTCAATTTCTGGAGGACTTTGGAGATGTGCAACAATCGTATTCTGCAGTGGTATGGCCCACTCACCAGCTACTTCAAATCTTTAAGTATGTCACACATTATATTAGCACTAGTGCGAGATAGTTATTTGAGACACCCAATACTAACATCCGTCTATTTGCAGACGAGAAACAACCAAGGTTCAGGAGGCTGGTGGATGCGTTTTCCAATCACCTGATGGAAGTCTACCTCCTGTTCCTTCAGGCCACATTCCCAGTGTTCTCTACACTGAACCTCCTTCTCCCGAGAGAAAGGGCCTCCATATTCCATCTGTATGAAGAGGTAATTGGGAGGGTTGGGCTATTTTTGGCTTTTGATGCCTCCTTTCTTAAAGGACAATTTCGGTATTTTGAACATTGAGGCCCCTTTCTGGTTTGTCTAGGATGAAATAGAGTGGTTGACACCAACATTTTGACTATTGTTCCTGTCTCGGGTATTTGGATAATTTCGAATCGCCCCTGCCTGCTTTAGAATGGCTAGCTATGGGCTTTCACAAACCAGTCCTTAAAACAACCCTAAACCCTATCGTTCGTTTTCAGAAGTGTGCAACTCACCGAGTGGTTAGTGGTGTTCGTTGATGTGCCAAATCAAGTATTGTTTCTGTCGTGTTTTATTTGGCATTTTGTGAATCCCATTGAAACGGAAACCAGACCGGAAACGGAAACGGACACGGACTGTTTACTTTTAATTGTATTTTTTTCGCTCAGTTTTTCTTTTCAACAGTAGGCCTAGAACAGAGCGAAAAGACTAGAACCCCCCTTTCCGTTTCCGGTCAAAGAGCAATGAGTCTTCCAACAGAAATCAATGGATTTACCAAACGGCGTACCAGCACCAAAGGCCAAATGGATAGCTGAATTAAGGGTTGCCAGATTGAGGACTCTGTACGAGCGCAACATTATAATATGAGACGAGCGCAATTATTATATTTAGACAATGACCAGCAATGACGAGTCCTACACTAAAAGGTATTCAGCTATTGTATACATTTACAAAAATATAACACAGAATAAGTAAAAAATTCTGCAATTAATACACATAAATTGCAACAATATATGTTGTAGCACTGAACATAACCAGGCTATCTTGGAATAAGCTGGATGGACAACTGGGAAACTCACAATCAGTTATGTTAATGGTATGGTTTGTCAGGCTAGGTTTTCCGCTTTATTTTCAATGCATGTTCCCGTAAAAGAGGTGTTTGTTGCATCATTTTACTCCCCTTTACAAAATGGATAGATGTAGAGCAGTATATTTCACTCAAGGGGAACAGATAGTCATAATGGACTCCAATGAGGAGTTCAAGAATCAGATAAGAGCTAGGGGCAAAACAGTTGCACATAATAAGGCTAGGGAGGCATGCTGGCAAAAAAATTGAGTGATGTTGATTACAAAATGCAAAAGCAACATCCAACCTCCTTTATTCTTAAATTAAGGGAATTCACTTTAAATACAACCTATAATAATACTAATCCACTACGGTAGCGTAGTGGATTAGTATAAGACCCGAACGCCAGCGGTTCAAATCTCGCCTGCCATTATCATGCCTTTTACCCCCATCTAGATGTGGAAGCAGCACGGCCTTGAGAACATGGGTTTAAGTTCAAAATAAGCAAGTCACCATGGTGATACAGCGACGCTAAAAGACTTTTGTGTCACAGCAAAATATATTTCTAAATGCCATGTTTGAACTTCAAGGAGGTGAATAGAAAAACATTCAGATTACTTTGTTTTCAAAGTATAACATGTACATAATTCAATGGAGTTCATTTTTCCTTATACAAAATACAATGGCTTTTATTAAATTAAATTATGTCAGTGATTTGCTACCATAACGGTGTTTCAGCACGGCTCTGGTCATATTGAACAAGGCTTTTTTGATCGGGTGGAATCTGGTAAAAAGTCACAGTGGCATCAACTCTATATTTGCACATTCTGGAAAGTCGTTTTCAGGTTTGTTATGCTTCTTCATGGATTTTCGGAAGTCTTGGCCAGCCATGAAGTAGAGGATGGGGTTGAATAGGCTGTTGGCGCTGGCCATCGGCCTGGTCAACATGTAGCCTATGCTGGACGCCTCCAGCAGTTTACAGGTTATCTGATCCAGAGACACAGAAGGAAGAGCAAAACAAAACGTGCTTAAACCATTTCATATGAATGAGAAGAGAGGCATGGCTCTCATGACAGTGAGTTAGTGGCAGGTGTTCTCAATCAGCAAACACCTGTTATCCTGTGTAAACACAGCATTAAACATAAAAAAACCCTCTGAACCAGACTCTGAACTATATCTGTAACTACATCTAAACAATTAGCGGTTGCAAACTATAAAAGATTAGTCTAGATTTAAACAGACACTTTTATTAGATTTCCAAATCAATCCCGTGTCAGGCTTCTGAAGGAGGTGTGCATCACTGACCTGCTCTGGGTGCTTAATCCTGAGGTATCTGGCATACAAGAACAGGCTTTTGGTGAGGTGGTAGGGCAGGAAGCAGAACATGAACGTCACCAGCACGATAATGATGATCTTCACCGACTTCTGCTTGGTGCGTTGGGCCGCCCGGAGCCCCTGCTGGCCCTCCCCCGATCCCCAGCTGGGCACCAGCAACTTGTGCACCATCAGGCCGTAGCACACCATCACCAGCATGAAGGGCAGGACGAACATCACCACGGAGATCACAGAGCTGTAGACCAGGAAGTCAGCATAGACCTCCGGGCCCTTGGTGTCGATGCAAAAAAAGCCTTTGCCATCATTCCTGATAAACAATAGATGCATTCTGGTTGGATGCAAGTGTAGCTTTCTTGGGCACCCAAAACTACTGAGAGTTGGGTGAGGTAGAATAGTGCTGTGGCTGCAGGGTAGGCTACTCCTAGACAAAAGAGGTACTGGGATTGATGTCATCCTACCTATGGCATCCTTGAGAAATAGGCTTAACCCTTACTGCCGAGATCTCTGTACATTTGCATTTGCTTGTCCTGCCAAGATTGAGTTCAATTCCAAATCACAATTGTGTGTCCAGAAGAGGAATTGCTGGTAAGCATTTGCTTTCCGTTAGCCGCTTCTATTGACTTGCAGAGTTACAGTAGCCTAGCTGGGTATGACAGGCATTCGCCAATTTACAGATATCTCTGCGTATCAACTATAACAAAGGACACTGGAGGTCACTTTGGTTATAGTGTCTCGTCTGCTGAAGGATCTTACATTTACACAACACTCCCTGATGCTGGGCATTGGGGTTAGGGTTAGGGTTATTGGTGTAGTGTTTGTGTAGTGTGTCACCTGGTTCTGGAGAAGTAGAGAATGGGTGCCTGACCTAAGAGCACATAGGCCCACAAGCCCACGGACACCAGCTTGGCGCGTTTAACGGTGAGCCAGCTGAGGGAGCGGAGCGGGTAGCAGATCCCAATGAAGCGATGCAGACTGATGGCAGACAGGAAAAGAATGGAGCCTGTTGGCACATGTGGGGGGTTTACACTGCATTAGCATGCATATAACCTGTTTTACCACCTGATGGGACATGATCACATTCTGTGCTCATCATACGAGTTTAACAATTTAAATGTGGTAATGTGTCATGTTGTACTTTGAGGCCACAATATTATGTAGTCAAGTTTTCTGAGCACAACTCTGACTTGCACTTTAACACATTGTAACACCGCTCTTCTGTGTTGAAATTAGCACACACTTGGTATGGATGTAAGCTACTATATCAGTTATTTAAGATGTAGTTATGCAGTCTTCATAATACAACAAAGTAGAAATAACTAATACCTTTTACTATGTATAGAGCATACCATAGAGGTTGGTGAAGAAGAGAAAGCGTACGACTTTGCAGACGGGCTCGCCGAAGGGCCAGTCGTTGGCACCAGCGTAGTAGTAGATGAGGAAGGGCAGCGTGAAGACGTACAGGGTGTCGCACACGGTCAGGTTGAGCATGTAGATGGTGGACGGGTTCCAGAACCTTGTGCGGAGCGTGATGAAGACTAGTGCCGTGGCGTTCAGTGAGAGGCCGAATAAGAAGATTAAAGAGTAGATGATAGTCATCAGGTATTTGAAGTCCTCTTCCAAATGACATGAGCTCCGGCTGGTCTTGTTCGATGCGGCAGAGTTGTTGTTAAAATTCATCCCAGATGCTGGGACCCCCTGTAGTGAGAAAAGTCATCATCTTGTCTTTATCTCCCCCCTGAGGCTTTATTCAATCCTAGGGCCAGGTAATATGATGCCACGCAGTGTCACAGATGCTGCAATGCAAAGATTCCGACATTCAAAAGGCTGTCTGCCTTAACAAAATACTGTCCAGGCCCTAACGGCATACAGAAAGGACTTCACCGATGTCTAGAGGAGTGCTCAAGCCGTTGCGCCGTTGCGCGAGTGTGCTGTGAGTTCACCAAGTTCGAGCAAGAGAGTGAAATGACATTTTGATGAGCTGTGCGAGGAGGAGAGGCTCACCCTGAGAGCCACTTCAGGGTCAATGTCTTTGATGCCAGACTGGACGTTATTATCAATCAGCTACTGCAGAGGTTCGTTGCTCTTCGTGAAACCAGTGATGTTTTCCAGGCTATGCAACCCTTAGAAATGAAAAGTTCCACTGATGATGCCCTGTATGAGCATATACAGCACAGAGCCTTGCTGATCACTACAACAGGGACATAAGCCCATGTTTTCCCAGTCAACTCCTTGCCTTTAGAGCTTGTTTTAAAACTGAATTTGCAGAAGGACCATCGATTAACGATATGGTGAAAATGCTTGATCACAGCTCTCTGGCCGCAACATTCAATGATGTATGCACAGCATTTTTCTTGTACCTTACCATACCAGTCACTGTAGTCACGAAAGATCAGTCATTTTCGAAGCTCAAATTGAAGACCAATCTAAGGGGTGCCATGGGACAGGAACGATTGAGTGGATTGACCGTACTCTCCATTGAGAATGACTACTAACAACTAAATAACACCTACTAAACTATTGTGAACAAGTTTGCTGAGCAGAAGGCACACAGAGTTAAAGGAGAACGATTTTTAACCCCATTATTGTTTTCCTGAGGGTCACCCCATTGACGGAAGCTAAAAACCTGACGAAAATGTATTCGACCAAGCCAGAGATCTGCACTGGTTGCCGGTGCTATGGAATAACTATAACGCTAACCTATGGGGGCAAGCTCTTTATCTGCTTTTGGGGCTTCTAAACACATTCAGAAAACCATTCCAAGACATGTTACACGGGTTGGTTCCTTACAAGACACCACTATGCTCGTTTAACTCATAGTGTGGCGAAACAGTACTAACACTCACTGCAGATTACCCTGTACATATCCAGAAAGCCCTTACTAGCTGATCCATTCTGCTATCATAGCTATTCCTTAGTGCCGGCAGCCAGTGCAGATCTCTGGCTTGGTCGAATCAATTGTCTCTGGTTTTTAGCTTCCCTCAACATTGGGTGACCCTCAGGAAAACAATAATGGGGTTAAAAATCGCTGGAATTCTCTTTAACTTCTGAATGGGTGAGTGCAGGTTTCTTTTATTATTGCAACTGATCGGCTTATCAGGTTGTGGCTAAATGGCCACTGTGCCAGAAGTGTGCCATGTGTCCATTGACTATGTTTGCTTTTTGATAAGACCATCGTTTTGCTGTTCGGGAAATATGGTCGTATGTTCAGCTGAATGCATATTTTGCTCTGTTTTTGATACTTGGCTAGTGTGTCAGTGACGCAAATAGTCACTGTCTGTTCTAATAATGATTGTGTGTCCGTCCTTTTCTCGTCCTTTGCTCTGATTTTAATGTGTTGTGTGATGTAGGGATGCTAAGTGATTGAGCGTGTCTATGATCTGAACATAAAATACATGTAGAACTATGGCTTATAGTCTGGAACACCTGTAGGACCTACACTCAATAACAAGTGCTTGACTTTATTATCTCCAACGCTTATACTTCACCATCTCCAACACGCTTCTACTTTACCATCTCCAACGTTTTAACTTCACCATTTCAATGCTTTAACTTTACCATCTCAAAATCTCTAAACCTGTAAAACCAAATGTTATAACAAGAAACCAAAACTGAAACTTTCATTAACATGACAGCAGTGTGTATCGTGTGAGTGTTTGCAATGAATGATGAAGGGTGGAATGAGTTTTTTTTTAAGATTAATGAGGCACCTTACTGGAGTAGCTCTCCAAGTTCGTTGTATTGTAAGACGCAATGACAATAAGGGCATTCTCTTCTATTCTAGCAACTTTAAATTAGAAAAAATAGGCGTTTTTTATAACTCACCCAACGAACTTAGGACGAATGTAGAAACTTGAGCAAATGTGTAGCCTATTCGAAGTCAATTCAAACAGCAGGTTGAAAGCAAAAGGTCAAATACCGATATCCGTGTCGCAGAATCAACGTACGGATCTCCCGGAGGTGTCTCGAAGACTTAAGTCTCACGTCGTTGTAGAAGGAATTCGATTGACGCGCCTACCTTGATCGCCTTGATCGCCTAGTTTGGAATGAAGCACCCGGCTGGGTTTTGCGAGGTAGGGTTAGGGTTAACGCCTATGTATTATTGAGATTATTATATATTTATGATAAAGAGACAAAGTATTTGTTACAATTTTTATTAATGATGCATTCATTAATTAAAAGTTAGGCAAGGGTTAAAAACGACTTCTCGCAGATACAGACAGTTTTTATAGACAGCCAATTTACAGATATCTCTGCGTAACCATTTAATCACCTAGAACAAGGACACTGGAGGTCGCTTTGGTTAAAAGTGTCTGAAGTGTCTTGTCTGCTAAATAAAACGACACTTGGTGTGTGTGTGTGTGTGTGTGTGTGTGTGTGTGTGTGTGTGTGTGTGTGTGTGTGTGTGTGTGTGT